>QLOO01000181.1:0-12423 GCA_003313855.1 Suillus sp. MG131 | reverse complement strand
AAGAAGCTGCAAAAGCTGCGCGAGGAGATGATTTGGAGTACGATGAAGACTCTGTCCTTGATCCCCGGGAGAAGGCGAGGTTGGATAGGGAGCGGGAGATTAAAGCTGATTTGGATAATGCTGCTGCGCTTTTTGGTGCTGCTGGTCTCGGAGGTGTGTTTTTAGGCTCGAATTTGAATTTGGGTTTTTGGTTTGGGCATTTTGAGCTGATTCCACCGTGTCTATGTTTGCAGGCACCTCATCATCCGAGCTAGACGCGCTGATCTCCGCCAATCCCCGCACAAAAGAAGATTTCCAGGATTTCTCAACAAGAATCATCGAGTTTATCGTTAAGCGACATCAGACCAAGCCTCTGTACGCGTCATTCGTAGAGCATCACGTCCGAGAGCTCTGTCAGCCTTTGAAGGACGTGGAGATCAGGAAAGCTGCAAGTGGGCTGACGACGCTTGCTAATGAGAAGCAGAAAGAGCAAAGAGACAAGACGAGCGGGAAGAAGAAAGTTAAAGCTGCTACGAAGCCTGTCCTAGGATCGGCGAAAGTCGCAAATAAGTGAGTGCATTGTCTTGATCAGTTGTTACGATCGCTGACTGAGTTTTAGATTTGATACGGGAGTGTATGATGAAGCGCTGGATGATTTCGGTACCAACCAAGATGATTTCATGTAGAATAGTACCTGAGCATCTACTATAATACGTCTGAGTAGATTTGTCTTTTCGTATGAGCTGGTATATCAAAGCTCAGTCGTCCTCGTCTCCTTCATCTTCGCTCGATTCGTCATCGTTGACGAGGCCTACTAACCCTCCACCTTCTTTTTCCCTCAGAACACGTCCGGTTTCGCTGAGCTTCGAAGCGAATGCTCTTCGTGCGCCAGAGCTAGCACCAACGTCCCATATCTGCAATTTTGCTTTAGAACCTGCCGCAGCGATCGTAAGGGGATCATCTGGCGAAAATACCGCCGAAAAGACTTTGCCCTGTAATCCCAAATCAGCACATGATTTTAATTGCGGATGACAGAATAAAATGAATCACTGACCACTTCCATATCCCTCGACGCAACCATGCTTACAGCAGGCTTGCCTCCAGCAGTCTGATCTACGTTCCACACTTTGACGAGTTTGTCCGTTCCTCCCGTACATATACAACCCCGCAGCAATGGGCTGACGTCAAGAGCCGATACAGCACCATCATGAGCAGATAGCGTAAACCGTGCAGGCGAAGGAGATTTCATATCCGTAGGAAGTGCCCGAGCATCAAAGTTGAGTACGAGACCATTTTCTAACGAGACCTAAAAAGCCCATCCACAATCAAAACATCTGACGACGGATAAAGATCGATACTCACATAAAACGCATGCGTTTCCCAAGGATCCCATCGCAAAGCCTCAACATCAGCACCAAGTACAGCCCCAACACCCGTATCCGGCGCCCTGGAATCAAACACCCGGACCGTCCTGTCATAACTCCCGGACAAAAGCACCGTCGGTTCTTTCTCGTTCCATTGCACAGCTTGCACCTTATCCTTGTGCACCCCAAAGCTCCTTATCGCACCCTCTCCATCCACGACTGGACGTGACAAATCCCATAGCTTCACTGTACGATCCGCAGATGCGCTTGCGAGCATGTGTCGATGGGTGCGATTCCATGAGAGCCCGAGGACTGCGTCGACGTGGTATGCGTCTGATGAAGGACGGTGTTTTGTCTTTTTGCGCTTCTTTTTACCTGTGCCCGCTGGGACGGGTACGTGTGCGGCTGTTTTATCAGGTCTGCCGAGGATCATGTCGGGGTACATGCTTTCCATGACGTCTAGTGACCATATTTCAATTTCAGGATCGAGCGTACCGACTGCGATGTAGTTTCCGAATTTTGGTTTGGTATCGGTTTGCATTTCTGAGGATGTGGGTGGAAAGTCTAGCCATTCGAGGCAGAGTGGGAAGTTGGGGAGCATGAGGTCATGGTGGACGTAGAGGTTGTCTTGGGATTCGTCGTAGACGTAGATCTCAAGCTGGGAGACGTCGTCTTCTGTTTTTGCAGCGACTATGAGATTGTCTGTTGGGAGGACTTCGAGTTCTGAACGCTCGTCATCTTCAGCGTCCTGTGTGGTGTTAGATGCAAGTAAAACAGAGGTAAAGCAACCGCACGTCTTTGAGTGTGATGTATGGATCGTCCTGGTTATCCCTATAGAATGTAAGTCCTTTAATATTGCTGAATGGACCCATGCCTGCGGAACATTAGCATCAATGAATAGGCCGTGTCCAAAGACATACCATCTTCTTTGACATCGTCCTCGTCATATTCATCCAACTTATACTGCGCAAGATCATCCCCCTTTGCAGGTAGATCAGCCTGTACATCCCCATCCACCTCCATTGATGCATCCTCCTCGCTTTACAATGCCATCAGCAATCATCACAAGGAGCAAAAACAAACCACGCACTCGACCCATGTATCGTCATCGCCATCCTCATCTGCGTCATCTGCCTCAGCACCTTCTGCTCCCTTTCCCATTTTCTTAGCAGCATTATGCGCGCGCTCGAGCTCTATCCGTGCATCCTCGAGCTCGATACGTGCAAGTGCACTGACGCGCTCGAGTTCCTTCTCATCAAGGACGTATTTGGAGGGCTGGTGTGCTGAAACTCCGCGTTTTACCCTGGAGTTTGGGTTAGATATGTGGGGTGTGTGGGACGGGGTTAGTTACCATGATACACAGGAGATGAGGTTGCTCATCGTTTGTGATGATGAGCAGGGAATCTAATTTTTTGTGATCATAGTCACGTGACCGAATGACTATGAGTGTGGTCATGTGATATGTCCTTGACAGTGCATGACATGAATATATGGAACTTGACTCTCGCCATTGCTTGTGCATTGAATGCAGACAAGATCGCTCTGAGGTTTTGTCCCTTTGCTGTTTACCCGATGTCACAGCCTTCAGAGTTGAAATCTCTTCCTGACTTCTCGCAGCTGCCCAAGTTTGAACCACCTGGCTTTTATCAGAACCCAGACGTGACCCGTTTCCAACCAGCTGATGTGGCTTCATCTACCGTGAAGCATATGGTTTTATTTCCACGTTTCAACCCCCCGCTTCGTCCTCCACGTCAGTTTTCCTACCGCGGATGGTTCACCTGGGTCTTTTGTACGAGTGATGATTCATCACCATCGCTTTTCGACATTGATAGAGACAAATCACAGGTATTTGTCTTTTGTGGGAGCTGCTTATCTTGGGTTCATTGTCTGAATTTAGTGCTATTCCTTACATACAACTACCAACGTTGAATCCCCTTGGTTTTCCCCTGAGGAAATTTCAAAGTTGGTACGATCAGCACCGCGAGATCCGTCTGAGATTATGGTGTACAAGGTTACCGCCGACACCATCGTCAAAGCGCACGTGTCTGCCGACGAAGCTATCACAGAAGCGCTCAATCTGAGCATGATTAAGACTATGACTACTATTCCTGTTCCGGAGGTGCGAGAAGTAGTCATCAAAAATGCTGTGAGCTACTTGGTCATGGAGTACCTCGATGGTCAGACGCTAGACAGTTGTTGGAATAGTATTACACTCTTCTCCAAGCTTCGCATTGCTTGGACCCTGCGTAGTTATGTTGCTCAACTTCGCCGTCTGCGGAGAATTGTTCCAGGAACTCTTAATGGCACCTTGTGCACGGGACCACTCTTCACCGATTATGGCGCCGGCCCATTCGAATCTTACGACGATTTGACGGCATGGTTCAACCACAAGCTTGATGTATCTCAGCGGATGAAGAAAGCGCCTCTCGATGCTCCCCGCTTCGACAACTCGTGGCCAGTGGTCTTCACACACCAGGACTTGTGTCCCAGGAACATTTTACTGGGGCACGACGGTGGACTGTATGTGCTGGATTGGCATAGATCTGGGTTTTACCCTGCTTGGTTCGAGTACGCCGGCATGGTCTCTAACCAACACTTTAAATCACCATTATGGGATCTTCTGGTTCCTTGGATCTCACATACTATTTTTAGTGAGTCGTTCCCCGGTCAGAGAGCCATCATCAGACTAAACAGCATTCCACCTTAGTTCGTACACGAAAGCGCATAGCTGAGTACATGAGAAACATTGGGTGGGCGCTCATGATGGGCGTTTTCATGTAGTACTTGATATGGGCACTACGAAGACAACATCAAGATGAACGAATAGGAGTCGAATGGCCCGGTACCGTAATTTCCTAGCCATAGGGCGTGGATAGGTTTTAGCGGTGACAAGAGGCTTAAGGGTGTCTGTAGCAGGCAGGTTGAATGCTCATCGACATCATGCGCATCGTGTTCAGTACCCTGTGAGGATGCGAAAAAATGTGTGTAATCAAATATGTACTAATGACATCTAACATATGTAAGGACGGTGCGTTTGTTCCCGCGGAACCAATTCGCGTGACTCTCCTTTTCGTGCTCCACCTTCGCTTCACAGCGCTCCACTGTACTCAACATCAGCTGCACTGCCGTCGATCGGCATGAACGCGGCCTTCGTTCTAGGATATCGCTCTGATTCACCGAAAGGTCCGCTCTGCGATCGTTTGATTTTGTGCTCCACATTTTATCTCTCCTAAGTTTTTCCTGTTTTCCTTCTCTCCTATTACAACTCCTCCACTGCAATGGCTTCTTCGTGCACTTTTCACGGCATCGTCGGAATTCAGAAAGCTACGCCTTACTGTTTGGAACCGAAAAAGAGATTCTGGAAAATGGAGGGATTTGTACCTGTCTCTGTAGATGCAGAAGACGACACTAGGGACCTCCCTGTCTCCATTTTCGTTTTTGGTGGCAAAAACGCCCCACCCGAAGATGGAATTTATTTCATCAACGCTCGGGTGATTACCGCTACTATAGATGACGAAACCACCTTGGAACTGTACTGTGTCGATGTATGTTCTCGGTACACGATATCACTCTCGGTCCGTCACTTGGCGTTGTCGAAAAACGTCGCCGTGCAGATCCTGTACCACCTGTCAAGCTGAAGAGCTTCAATTGGAAGGGAGGCAAAAAGTCAACTGGTCATTACGCCTCTCATAGTACTGACTCTGAACATGAGTTACCCGGAGAATATGGTGAGCAGAGTGTCGTCGATGAAAAACAAAATAACAAACAGTGCAACAGAATCTTACTTCAGTTTGGACTATCTCAAAGAATCAGACCAACCACCTGCAGACGCTCCTGAACAAACACCCGAGTACCTCGCAATGTTAACTCATCCAAATACTCCTCCTCATCGTTTGGACTTGAAAGTGAATGCAATATGCGCAATCCAAAGAAACATGTCGGTCGAAAATGGCCTTGTACGAAACGCGCGCGTTCGGATAAACTCACTGCATCGGAGATTCGTCGAAGTTGAGATTCCTCACACTGGAGAGCTACATTGCCTTTCCTCGCATCACATTTTCTTTCAATCCTGCGCACTCAAATTGGACCGTGAATCGAAAGCAATACCCACTGCGACCAGCAGCACAGAGACGGAGTGGGCTTAATTAAGTGACTCGCACTTTTTCACTCAGATGACTGAATGGTCCTTGTCACGTCATTAAGTGACGAATTAAGTTAGAAAGGTGACCGGTGGTTTTCCTGATGTTGGAAATTTCCGCGACCCGTGACAGACACATTGAAATCAATTGATTCTACTACCCAGTGTAGGTCTCTACACTCCTGAGGCTACTTACGAGACCAACTCAATCACACTCTCAGATAAAGATAACAATATTTAGTAATGGTGGAGTAGTAGGGTGTATTATGTACTATGATCGCCACACAATGCGCGATGTACGTTTCAACACCTTCTGACCTATGGGATGGGTCACAGGGTATGTTGTGCCGTAGGCTTGTAGCGAGTAAGTGTCTGGAATCATATCATTTATGGATACAACTAACGGAGATTAACAGGTGCATCATGGCAGATTGATATCGGACACACTACGATGTCATGATCACACTCGAGAAGTTGGTGCTGAAAAGTCATCGTCACTGGTGGCATCTGATCCATAACGATTCAAAATGTAAGTACAAGATCTCAATCTCTGACTGCATGCTGCGTACTACTATTCTGTGCGAAGAGAACACCCTCTTACACTACCACATCCCCATTTCATGCATTTGTAAGTGGTCCCATAAGCAGCCCAATCACCAGTGAAATCTCGTATGCATTAGGCTTCTGACATGTATGACAGTCTGCATGGAAGATGCGCCACTGCACCCCCGATGCTCAATTGTATTCTGACGGTACTCATATCAGAAGTTCGGCGGAGAAAATATATTATGTACTTTCGAGCCAGCTTCAGCCACCACTTGGCGATGGTGTTACTGTGATTCCAGGTATAAAAATTCCAGGTATAAAAGGTAGGGCAGTCAAGACCACGAACTTCATCATCATCACATCACACCGACTTACAAAATCTAACCAACTTTGCATAATCTACTATGTCTGTTATTGACACCACGAAGATCTATTACATCCAATATACCGACAGCAGGCGTTACGTTAGCATGCCTAAGAAACCTACCACAAGCATGGCTTGCGTAGCAATGCCCAAAGACGAAGTCAAATATTACCAGAGGGTGAGCTGAACAATTTAGGATCCTCCTGCCACCTCGAGTACTCAATCCAAGTGTAGTGGTCCGTGACGACTGAACTTGTTAAAAGGTTTGAGATGTCCTGTGTCATTACCGAGGCTACAGAGAAGAAATTCAATTTGGGTGTCAAGACCGTCGATGAAGCAAGTGGTCTGCTAGTACTGTAAGATTGAACTCGCTACTTACCGTGATCTGCAGCACCAACCTATCATCGCCTATAAAGTTGAAGACAAACAGAGCTGGATCATTCAGGACACCGCCGCCAAGAAGGCGGCAGACAAGAAGAAAGCAGACAAGAAGGCGGCCAAGACCAAGGACACTGACAAGGAGGACGCCATTGACAAGGAGGATGCCAGTGACAAGGAGGACGCCAGTGACAAGGAGGACGCCAGTGACAAGGAGGGCGCCAGTGACAAAGACGAGACTGCTGAGGTCACGGCTCCTGCCACAACTTACACGTGAGAAATGATCCTCATATCATCGTTGACATTTGGTACTCAATCTCAAGGGTCACAGTATCTTGAAGCGTCAATGGAACGCCAGCGCTGGTGTCAGCCTTTCCTGGAGCATCGCGATGGAACAGAAGGTGAGTGCATTTCCCTTGTTCTTAAAGGGTCTCTACTTAATCAATACAGATCTCCTTGCTCCCCGGGTCCAACCACCAGAAATGGAAATTCGTGGAAGTTGACGAGGCAGCAGCTGCATGAAGCTGAGCGCTGAGGTTGGATATGTAGTTGTTTCAAATTTGTACGGCCAATTTACGCAAATGTTAGCGTGCTTTTCTCGTTTTTTTAGAAAGAAATTCTATTGAGAATCGATTATAAACACGTGGTCAAAAAATGACCATGCCTAGCCTCAACCTCACAGCCTCGTATTGTTCATGATGCAAAAAAAAAGACCTGACGCATCCTTGTTGTTGCCACACAACGCTCTCGGAAGTTAACAATGTTCATGTTAATCACTATGCCGCCGATCGCTTCACTCTTGAGATGTCATTCAGCCACATAAGTTGAATATAATTTCAAAGGCGTACATTGAAAGTGCGAGGACCCATCGGAGTTCTCTCCCACCCAGCAATTTGGTTGCCATCGTGTCAGAGAAGGACCTCTAACAAAAGGTTTGCGCCTTCTTCGATGCTGATTCACTGTGGACACGACTTACTGATTCATCATCATCAGGTTTCATCTACCGTGAAATTAGTTTGGCTCACACATGAAGCTCTGATAGAGTGATCAACAACGTCGATTGCTGACTTCATTCACAGTGCCTGGGGATACTCGATCATCCGAAGGCACGTGGGAGAGTCTGTCCCGTGTCGCTATTAAGGGTGCTGAGTATGATTCCCGCGAACGCCGGCCCCGTCCGAAGTGTTTGGATGGAATGCGGTTGGACCTTCTCAGCTTCATCTACAAATTATTAGACGAACGAAAGAGTCGACTCATTAGGCTGCATGGCACAGCAGGAGTCGGGAAATTCCGCTGTTGCATTCACCGTGGCTGAGAGGATGAGAAGTCTGAAAGTGACAGACCATACGAAGGCCGAGAAACGGCTCGCAGGCACGTTCTTTTTCTCGCGCAAGTATACCGGACGCTGCACAACTGGATATTTCTTGGCGACGCTCGCATACCACTTGGATGCAATTTTCCCAGCATCCGGGAGGACTTGAACAGAGCCATCCGTGAGAATCCCGCCCTTCTAGACCCTAACAAATCTCTTCGTGATCAGATGGAGGGACTCTTTCTGAAACCTCTGCGGAACCTTCAAATTAGACTGCGCGATTGTCCGCCTTCGACATTCGTTGTTGATGCATTTGACGAATGTGTGTCCAAAACCGAGGTTGTTGATCTCATCTCCCTACTCGGTGAGGCGCTTCGTGAACAAGATCTACCGGTGGTCCACATCCTTACGAGTCACTCGGAAGAACATATTCATGAAGCTATTCAAGAGAAAGAGGCGTGTGCCCCGGTGTGGGAGATACCAATGAAAACCACTGTGATGGAATTTATCGCAGTCACCTACTTAGATGGCGCAGATGTTGACCGTGACATCCGTACCTTCCTCGAGCATTCCTTCAGAAAATTGCGAGTTCGATGTTCGGATTTTCCACAGCTGTCGAGGAATCAACTTTCACGGCTTGCAAAACCCAGAGTCGACAAGACTTGCTGCCAACCCAGAGCAGACGACAATGGCTGCAGACCCGGAGCGGGCAAGGCTGGCTAAAGACCCAGCCCGGACGACGCTGGCTGCAGACACAGGGTAAGCGAGAGTGGCTAAAGACTCAGAGCGGACAGGAATGGCTGCAGACCCAGAACGGACAAGACTGGCTGCACACGCCCCATGGCCAAGCATGGCAGTCGACTGCGGCGGCGTCTGTCTGGGTAACGATGGAGGAATTCTCGAGGACTTTGGAAGCAGTCAGCGAGTACGCGATCATCCCGGAACTGCTCTTACTCGCAGCTTTCCAAGCTATCCAGCAGTTTAAGAGTTTGTCGGATTTCTTGATGTTTCCGGTGTTCCTGGGATTAAGGCATCAGGACCCTCCTTCCGCCTTACCGCAATTTCATTTCTCACCAGACATGAAGATATTTAACGCTATGATGGACTTTGAGGGTTTTGCACGTGAAGCGCAGGAACGAAGTAGATCAGCTTCCGATGCTCTCAATTATGCGTGTCAAAATTGGGCGTTCCATCTCTCGCGAGCTCAATGCGGTGGTTATGGGTGGGGGCGTTGGTGTTGGGGTAATTGAAGCATTCGTGGATCATTGGAGTTGGATCTGGATGATTCAAGGGTGGGAGTCAGATTACGCGTATGTACCTGTACAGGGTCTGAACGAGTTGAGCATAGATAGACCGTCGCAGCAAAGATTATGTGTTGCTTGGTCTACTGGTGAGGTGTCTCCTGCGACGTGGATTTTATTAGATGTGTTGAATAGGAAAATCTTCGGTGAGGCAGTGTTCTGCGATAGCACGTCGTGAATGTCAAAGTTCTGGCCGGTCTGGGTACACCCCTCGGCAAACTCAGCGAATTCAAGCGGAGTCAATTACTCGCAGCGGCTATCCACACCCCCTATCACTGTTTACGTGATGTCACAGCCCTCCGAGTTAGAATCTCTTCCTGACTTCTCGCAGCTGCCCAAGTTTGAACCTCTACGTGGCTTTTATCAGAACCCAGACGTGACCCGTTTCAAACCAGCTGATGTGGCTTCATCTACTGTGAAGCCTATGGTTTTATTTCCACCGTCCTCCTCCATGTCAGTTTTCCTACCGCAGATGGTTCACCTGGGTATCTTGTACGAGTGGTGATTCATTACCGTCGCTTTTCGATATTGATGGAGAAACATCACAGATATTTGTCTTTTGTGGGAGCTGCTCATCTTGGGTTCATTGTCTGAATGGACCTTTTTCATATCGGCGGCATCATAAATTCAACATGACGCACAAAAAAAACGCCAAAGAATAATCACTACCACGTGTCTATTTGATTGGGATACGTACGAGAGACGAGGCGCACGGGCAATTGATGCAGGTATTGAGTGACAGAAAACAGTATGTAGTATGTATGTAGAGTAACAAATAAAGAAAATGATTCATTGTGAAGTTGCAGGGTTGCTGAGCACAGCCCACTCCTCAGTACCTGTGAATTCGGCTAGGAAATCATCCATATCGGATTCTGACTCCGAGTCCTGGGTCAGCATGTCTGCCTCTTCTAATAGTGATAGTCGACGTCGAGCAAGCACAATCATACATCTCCGAATGAACTTCCACGTAAGGTCATCTTTGTGTGTGCAAGCGGGAACTTTCACACGAGTCTGGAAAACAAGCTTCTTCTCGCCACATGTCACGGCGTCAAACGTCGCCCATTCATCAAAGGGGCGCAATCCCTGTGGTAGAAGGACTCCGTCCTTGTAACGCAAGGAGATCCATGCGAAGCACCATATAAAGGACTCCAGGTCATGACGATATAAGTGTTTGACCTCGCCTCGTAGACCCTCTTCGGTGAGAAGATCGATCGCCATGAATGGCACTGTGCCCGTGCGTTCGTTGCCTCGGGGACCTGGCTCGTCCGCCAACGAGGATAGATCATAGTCGTTCAAGACACCGATCAGCTTCCCGTCTTTCTTGTACCACATCAAGTTTGGAGGACTGACATCTCGGTGATAGACCCCTTCCTTCCATAGAGTAATGTGGCCTGCACGCCATGTCAACGAAAAGCCTCGTAAATACGACGAAAATACTCACACAAGATACATTGATACCATACGTCGAAAAGCTCTTTGCCGTAAAGTTTCGTAATAGGATAGAGCTTGCGGAATACGAGAATGTGGAGCACGCGACTCCCCGTGGTGGGTTCCGGAACCCCGAGCGCTTCTCGGATGGCAGAAGTGGGATTCGTGGACGTGTGATGCCAAAGAAGCTCAGGAGTGTGGTCTCGGACAGTTGCGTGCCTCTTAGAAATCTCCTTAACCCTTTTCAGGATCTCCGGCTCGCTAGTACGACTCTCCTCTCCCCAAAAGATCTTCGCCACCATCCCGTCCTGGATGTCTGGGTATTTCTTCGTCAGCGCTTTGCTAGTGACAGGGACAACATTGGTGGCCCGTCCTTGTAGTCCGTAGTGCGTCACTCTCTCGTCGTGGCTCGTATGAAGCAACAAATCCACCGTTCCAAGATCTTCATCCTCGATTGCGAATTCGTGGCATCGCTTCCCCTCAACTTGAACAGGGAGGAAGTCCTTGTTTCGGCCCCAATCGTGAAGCTTGAAGCGTTGTAGAGCATACAACAGCACCGTGAAGCGCGGGAGATCTTGAATGAAGTTGATGCCAGAGCATTGAATGATCCCTTGTCGATCATAATACCAGATCCACATTACATCATCTGAGCAAGTTTTAGTAAGAGCTGGACAATCTCGATAGACGAAAGAACTCACCGACGACAATGATATTCAGCAGATAATTGACGGCAAGATTGGACGCAAACATTTCGGCGGCGTACAGACCTGTCTGGACGGTTACATCTAGATCGGCGTTAGTATCGTCGGAGTTCGTCTTGCGTTTTTTCGCGGCGGATTCCAAAGTGTCCGCGGCCTTGCGCTTGGAGCTGGACCCGCCCGTGGAAGGCTTTGCAGCAGTAAGACCGGAAGATTGAACTGCGGCTTGGCTAATTTAGTTTGATCTCGGAAAGCCTAGATACCATCACTTACATGCAGTGCCGGACGCAGGTTGTGATGCTGGGATCTGCGTAGAGCCTGGCGCCAGGCCTCCAGCCTTAAGATGATCCACCGGCAGATATTCTGGCTTGGTGGGTACGTAGTCTGTCGCTGTATACAAAGGGGGCGGTGAGGTAATTCCTTTCGTCCTCCCTAGTGTCTTTCTCTTGAACTCGACACAAGCTAGAATATCTTTCCAGGAGAGATTTTTCGGCTTTGCCGCTGCATTCGTGTCCATGTGATCCTTGCGCTTCTTCTTGCGCTTTTCGTCGTCCTTCTTGTCGTCCTTCTTGTCGTCCTTCGTGTTACCCTGCTGTGTGTTTATCTTGCCGTCTGTCTCAACTTGAAAGGCAGAGCATGCGCTGTTCAAAGGAAGAAGGACGAGATCGGGCTTCCGCATTGATTTCTCCGTCTGGTGGGTTTGGTACATGGGCATGTCGTTCTGCTGACAGATCATGTCAACGGCGGGGACAGGATCACCCATACCATCAACCTTGACCTCTTCGAGACAAGCGAGCGCGATGTTGGTGGCTTCTATGAAAGGGCTGTAGAAGTCGCTTTCTACTCCTGGGCGTACGCTAACAATTGTCGTAAGCGGGGAAACGTCCGATCAGCGAAGGACCACTCACTATTTCT
>QLOO01000179.1:0-10433 GCA_003313855.1 Suillus sp. MG131 | reverse complement strand
ATCAGCATTCTCATTTACAACTGGCCCTTCACGGACATTGGAAGTGTGTGTCTCACTTCTCGGTCTAAGCCGTCACCCAGAACTGAAGGATATGTATGTCTTCCAATGTGCTGACACGCGTCCTTCGCTGTGCAAAGTATGCTTAAGGACAACAGCCATGCCTGACGTAATAAAACTCCGACAGCGATGAGCCGAGCGGCTGACACGCCCCCAGACTGTCCATTTCCCGGACGTTCTCCGAGATCTGTTATAAAAGTGTCACGTACCAATTTGTTGCGCTTGTCCAACAGTAGGTCTTCGTGACCAGCTTCTTTCAATATCGCGGAAACATCCCACAGGTATGCGTTTTTGTCTACGCAGGCAGTGGCTAGTTGCTTTCCATCTGCCGAAAATGACACAGAAATCACCTTGTCTGCATAGTGGAGGGGCGAACTGAGAGGCTGGCCGTTCTCAAGGTTCCATAATCACGCTGTGTCGTCCCTTGATGCGCTTGCGAGGATGCGGCCATTCGGAGATATTGAAATGGTGTAGACTGTTTCGGTGTGCCCTTCCAGTGCCGCGACGTGTTTCCAAGTTTGTCGGGCCCTAACAAAGTCCTGAACCATGATGCTCAAGTAGCCTTAAAATGCCATTCCCTATCTGATTTTAGCGTGCGTCCTTGATCACGGCGAGGATCAGTAATATCAAGTCAATATTGAATCAACGCTGCACTGTAAGACCCTAGAGGTGGTACAGTAGCAAAGATCATTTATTGAACTACATTCCACGCATATCTTCACTGCCCGTCGAACACGTCGAAAGGCAACTTCCAACCCGCGCTCGGGTTGACCACTCTCTGCGGAGGGTGCGAAGCTGCCGCTTTCTCCAACATCTCAAAGTCTTCTTGTGGGATTTCAAATACTGGAAGGAGTGAGGTGAGTGAATATTATGCACTGCCTCACGAAAGTTTGGATTTTCTCACCTTCAAGGTTCTCTACAATGCGAGAAGGAGTTACGCTCTTTGGCAGGACGATCGTCTATCGAGGTTTGGAAAGGGTGAGTTACGACACAATGGTGCAGATATTTTGACATACGCCGCGCTGGACACTCCACGAGATTATAACCTGAGCCGGGGTGATCCCAAGTTTGTATGCGATGTCCTTTACCTGCAAGAGACAGTTCAGACAATAGAGTCCAGTCCCCGTGACGTGAAATGGTACCTCAGGGACAGAGAGAGACTGTCCGACTTGCTTATCGCTACCCAAAGGAGAGTACGCTTCGAGAAGAAGCCCGTTCTCCTTCGACCACTACAAATCGCTCATGAACTCGAGCACAATAGTGTACATGCCTGAGCATGACACATACCTTCAATAGCTCGGGTTGAGGGTTCCAAAAGCTGAGCTCGACTTGGTTGACAGCTGGCTGGTACTTCAACTTGTTCGCGGTCAAATTCTGAATCCTGAATTGTAATCAGGGCTTTGAACAAGAATGACAAGACCGTAAGTCATTCGAACCTTCTGATATTGAAGCTACGGGTGAGATGTCAGCACCAGTCAGACTTGACAAAGATAAAACTCACTTGCTAATACCGATGTTCCTTATTTTACCCTTGTCAACGAGTTCTTCAAGCTTCTGCCAAGTAGGATATGGATCGGCGGTAAGATCCTCGTCCATGACATTATTACCCTCTTTTTTGAATGCGATAGGCCTTGCTGGGAATCAGCAAAACGCTTGTGCGGGTGAATAACTACCGACCAGTGGATCAAGTACAAGTCGAGATAGTCGGTACCAAGCATGGAAAGCGATTGGTCTAGTGCGGTTTCAATGTCCTCAGGTGCGTGGAAATTGTTCCACAGCTGTTGGTAGTCAGCGAGAGGTCAAACTGATTGAGTCGAAGGTACTACCTTTGACGTGAGCCAGAGCTCTTCACGAGGTACAGAGCTTTCTTTTATAGCTTGACCGACTTCTTCTTCGTTCTGCAGCTATCGTCAAAGAGGTCCGTCGCGATAAGGGGATCAGACGCACACGATAGATCCAGGCTCCATCGATGTGTCTATAACCCGCCGTCAAAGCGGTCTGAAACAATGTGAGCGTAAGTACTCCAGGGAGTGCTGAGTACGTGCCTTGACAGCGTTGCCAACTTCACCTTTGCTAGCTTGCCATACACCTGTACGATCATTAGTGAGTTTAACATAACTTGATGAGCAAGTTACTAGTGCCATACCCAATGCAACTGACGGAATATTATCACCAGATGGTAAGGTGTAGTGAGAAGGCAACTTAGCCAATGTCGAAGAGTTACGCTGCGGGCCACGGCAAGCAGCCCAGAACGCCCTAGACCTGATCATACGTACACAAGGGACAGAAAAACACATGATCATAAAGACAGCGATGGCAAGCCTGAGGAGAGGATATGTCCTTTTGCGAAGGCCTTTGTGTTGGAGATAATCCTGCTCTCCAGTGTCTTTATCGACGGTGGGGAGCTGTTGGTATCCCTGTGAGAATGACATGGTTTGACGTTCGGAAACTCAGGAGTTCACGCCTGATATATGCATAAGTAAGCAAAAAGGCAAGGCGGCCGACATACCATTTTCGATCATCTTCTTCCTGCGATTGTTTGACACCATTTGCTTGCTGTCGGTTTCCTTTGCTACTATCGTTTTCTTCCAGACTCGTGACCAGTCTGATGTCTCAGTGTGCCGCGGCGGAGCTCCTTCCATTGTATATGGAGTACCCAGGATTGCGGTGATCGCTTTGGGGTGATGAAACCATTATCTGTATCGATAGATTGTGATAGTCATCTCATCAAAACTTGAAGCATCCCACATCGATGGTCATAGCGGTCTGCATATAAAGCCAGAGTCGAGGATTCTTTTTCAATGAGTACACACATCGACGGTGAGCTGCGGGGCGTTCTTGAAGGATTACGCGCGTTCAGTATTGTCTTGTGAGGAAATAAAATGTTTTCTGAATAGTCATCCACCAGATCTTGTCAAGTTCGGATCAGACTGCAAGAGAACTCGGAGGTCAAACCTTGAAGCTTGCAGGCAAGGCTGTCGATGCCAACGTAAGCGACTTCTTTTCGCTGCGTTGTAAAATTCGTATTTTCATTCTTTGTTGAGACTAAAAAAAGGCATGAACTAGTGGTGATCTTCACGAACGTCGACCATATACACCTACTACACAGTCATATCCTCCATCATATCACTGGGGTTTGATGCTGATGCAGTCAATATCGTCACCATAGAGCGAGCGAGCGAGGTTCGTTTGTCGATCATGAGTGTGAAGAGTTAGTTGATCACTGCAAGTCCTTCTAGGCTACCATGATGGTAATCAGTGAGTATCTCTACGACCCTAACAAAGTCCTGAATGATGATCAAGTAGCCTTTAAACGCCATTTCCCCATCTGATTTTAGCATGCGTCCTTAATCACGAGAATCAGTAATATCAAGTCAATATATGTATATCGGCAACCACTGATTAGTTCCTTATGTTGTCACTGTGTATTCATCTCCCACTCATCCAAGCTCGAGTTGTCAACCTTTTGCACAGCATTGTATTTATGCGGCCCGTAAATCCAGGAAAGTGCATCATATCCCATGCCGCTGGGCACAGGTCCCAGGATAATCAGTATATATACACACCTGCGTTTTGATGGTCTAGCGCTGCCCTTCATCGTTGCCCACAATGTACACCACATCTTCTCTCTTCCTCCACACCCTAGCCCAGGTCGGCATCACTCATGCATTCGTTAATTGGGGCTCAGATCACCCTGCACTCCTCGAGGATCTCGAACGCCAACGCGTCGACCAGGGCGATACCGTTGTCGAAATAATCACTTGCCCCAATGAAATGGCTGCATTGAGCGCGGCACAGGCATTCGTACAGGTTACGAACACGCCCGCTGCAGTCATAGTACATGTCGATGTTGGAACTCAGGTTAGTTTCGTACGCTTGGCTTTCTAGAGATATTGCCGTCAAACACTTTGTAATAGGCCCTTGCTGGTGCCGTCCATAATGCGAGCAGAGGGAAGGTTCCCATCCTGGTGTTTGCTGGTGCATCCCCGTCTACTGTGGAAGGGGAGTTGAAGGGGTCGAGGAACGAGTGGATCCATTGGATGCAAGGCAAGTTCACCATTTGATTGGTTGAAGATGAACCCCTGATTCTTTATGCGTAGATGTACCTGACCAACCCGCCATCGTCAGGCAATACATGCGTTTCACTGCACAGATCAACGCACCCGAAAATGTCCCTCATCTGGTCAGACGTGCCCTCCAAATGTAAGCTCTTTTGGTTCATTCAAAGTTAAAATTGGTTGAAATGTGCACCCTAGTGCCACAAGCGAACCAAAAGGACCAGTATATCTCTGGGCACGCAGAGAAGTATTAGAACAGGAGATCGATGAATCACTTTTCAACACCCAAACATCGCTCTACAGATGGCCTTCAATTGAGCCAGGCGCGCTCTCCCCCTCAGGTGGGTTACCATAGTAATGAGACCGCTATGGATTGTTCTTATCGTGCTTACAGCCGTGAACGTAATTGGTGATGCACTGGCTCACGCAAATAACCCACTTATCATCACGTCATACATTGGGCGGAATCCTGCGGCCGTCGGTGCCCTGGAGATGCTTTCCCGGCTGATGGCTATCCCTATATTCGTGACCTGCCCAAGCGCCACCAACGTCACCCTCTCGCATCCATTCTTCGTGGGCGTTTCCTTCCTCGCGCCTGGCACACACACCCCATTGCTCAGCACAGCAGACGTGATCCTCGTCATCGATGCAGAGGTTCCATGGATCCCAATGAACAAAGACAATCAAGGCAACTTTGAGCGCCCCAGCGACGACGCTCGCATCTTCGTGATCGACTCTGGTGATCCTCTCAAAGAATCCATCGGCATGGAGCACGTCGCCGGCGTCGCAGAGCTTGTCTGCCGCGCCAGCGCTGACGTCACGCTCTACCAACTCCTGAACTCTGGACGCACAGGCTCTGCGACAGGATTCTACACGCGTTCCAAGACAATACAGGCAATGCACGATGTGTTCATCGCAGACATGCGTAACGCAGAGACACTCGCGTCCAGCCCGAATGTACCATACGTGCCGTCGCACATCTTTGGGGCGCTGCGTACAGCGGTGGAGAATAAGGTCCCGCACCCCGCAAGCACACTGTACCTTAACGAGACCATCAGTAACTACCCGCTTTCGTGGTCACACCTGCATCCCGACACGCCTGCGGGCATGCTGGGCTCCGGCGGCTCGTCGCTCGGCTGGGCATTAGGTGCGGGCATTGGTGCGGTTCTAGGAGGGGTAAATGCGGGCAAGGGTGCAGGGAAGGTGGGATACGAGCTGGTAGTGAGCGTGGTGGGTGATGGCACGTTCTTGTTCGGGGTGCCCGGCAGTGCGTTCTGGATGGCGAGGCGGTATGAAACAGTGAGTGTCACATACTGATATTTCGAGTGATGGTTCTGAGGACGCATTGAATGCCAGCCCTTCCTGACTGTCATTTTGAACAACGGAGGCTGGAAATCACCAAAGCTCTCCATGATGGGGGTGCACCCTGAGGGGCACGGCTCCAAGGTCACTGGTAACCAGCTCACTGTGGGCTTCGGGCCTGACATGCCAGATTATGCGGGCATCGCGGTAGCTGCGACTGGGGGGTGGGCGTGGGGGAAACGCATCGCTGCGGGTGATCCCCTGGAGGAGACGATGGCAGAAGCTGTGCGGATCGTGGTCGAAGAGCGGCGGTGTGCGATTGTAGAGTGTGTATTAGAGAGTATTTAAGTGGCGAGGATGCGCTTGTTGGTATCGGGATTACATTTATTGGTTGTATGCTTATATCCCTAGATTTTAATGAATGTTATGAATATACGCGTGCTGGGCGTGCTATCATCAATAGACGATGTGCAACCTCTATGAATCGACCTTCTGTTTCTCGCTATCGAGCAATGAGCTTCAGTATCTTTTCACTATATAGCTTCAAACTACCCGACACGAAACAAATGATGGGCCTGCATAGAACAGTCAAGCTTATTTCCCTATCCACGCGAACATTAGAACGTGTGACATTAATGGTCTAGAATGAATAGTGTGTTTGAATGCAACGAGATCTGTTATGAAAGTGTCACGTACCGATTTGTCGCGCTTGTCCAACAGGTCTTCGGGGCCAGCTTCTTTTAATATCGCGGAAACATCCCACAGGTATGCGTTATTGTCTCCGCAGGCAGAGGCTTGTCGCTTTCCATCTGCCGAAAATGACACAGAAATCACCTTGTCTGCATAGTGGAGGGGCGAACTGAGAGGCTTAGCTGTTCTCAAGGTTCCATAATTGTGCTGTGTTGTCCCTCGATGCGCTTGCGATAATGCGGCCATTCGGAGATATCGCAATGGTGTAGACTGTTTTGGTGTGCCCTTCCAGCGCCGCGACGTGTTTCCAACTTTTGGTATTCCATATCGTAATCGAATGATCGGATTCGTCCGACCCGAAGATGAACGTTTTTCCATCCATGGTCCAAGCCAGGCAGGACATTGTAAGTCTGTTGAGAGTGGTGACAAGCTCGCCAGTCTTCGTATCCCAGATTTTGATTGGGCACTGATCAGAAACGTCACTAGGTGGTGAATCCTGGTTACTTCCAGCAGTTGCAAACATGGTCATGTCTGGCGAGTAGACAGCTGCCCACTGGAGTCGGTGCCCCGTCTTGATTGGACTGAGTGTCGTTTCTCCGTTCTCTACATCCCACTCTCTCACAGTCCCATCGTATGATCCACTTAATACCCGCTGACCATCTCGATTCCAGCAGACAGACTTCACTTCCTCTGTATGCCCCATCCATTTCGCAATCACTTTCCCTGTATCGATGTCCCACAACCTCACTACACCATCCCTACTCCCGCTAACCACCTTCTTCCCGTCCGGAGACAACGCTATCGTGTGCACTTCACTTGCCACTTGCCCCCAACTTGAACCTGTTTCACTGGGTATGCCAGAGAAAAGATCTCAAGCCCATTGGAACAGGCGGTGTTGAGAGGATAGATCAACTTGGACATTGCTGGAGTTTGGTTGCTTCATTACTGTTGGAGGGAGAACAGCGAAATGGAGGGCGAGTAATACACTTCCATTTCCCAAAGAGGATACGAAAGGGCAGTGGCAGGCAGAGGAACAGAGAACATTGCGGAGGACTGAAATTAAAAGCAGGACCAGATATCTTTTACAAACACTAATAACGCACATGAATACCGTCACGCCCGAAACGTCTGGTGGTAGTTCATCGTCCTCGGCCTGCATGGCATCGGTCTAGAATATTTGCTGATGTTTCAGTCGAGCAATATGCTACATGCCACTGGTAGCACATCTATCAATGAGAAGGAGATTAAGACTCGAATCAGGTATGGGCAGTAGGTTCAAGGCCAGCTTCTTTGAGGATGGCGTGAATGTCCCACGTGTCCTCGCAACCAAAGACTAACACTGTTCCGCTTGGCAGTCCATGTCCTTTCGTGGAGGGGTGGTCCAACTTGTAGGTTGATGTTGAAATTCGGATTCCACGGAAGCGTTGTGTTATCATCTGATGCATTTGCGAGCATATGGTCATTCCAAGACAGGGGGATGGCGTTGACTCCCACTACCACTGGTCCTGGTGAGATCAGAGTAGAGAGTCTGGTGGTGTCATATGTCTTACATAATCCACAAAATTCACTCGCGGCAACAACGCGGCAAAGCTTTTTTGCAATCAACGTTGGTATTTTACTATTGTTGCGATGAGCTCGCTGTCTTTGTATTGTATCCAGATTTTGCTGTATTCTAATTGAATTCACCAGTCGCAAGTCATCAAGTCCACCACCGGATGCATGTACGGGAGGTGCACAACACCTGACTCTGCTGGTGTGTCCTTGCATCGTCCAACGCGGCAATAGCGCAGGGCATTGGAATTAGAACAAGTTGCAAGGGGGCAGATTGCTGGTGAGCTCGACGGGCCTCTCGTATCTCACATCAATGGTTGTCAGAAGCGGGCGACGCATTGCTTATGAAGCTACAGTCGCTGGTAAGCAAACGGTCAGCTTCGCCTTGCAGCACAGCCTAGATAATCTCTGTAAGCCGAGCTGAAGCAGTAGGATTCTTGAAAGATGACGCCCGTTCGTTCGAGTCGTCTCTTAAAGTGCGTTCCATGTGTTGGTTTCACAGTTCAGTGCTTGCTGTGTAGACAAAACGCCCAGGTCCGACATTGGCGGTATGTGCATCTTCCTATCATACGTACTAAGGCACTGCATCGTCAGTGTCTCCCGGCCTTCTTTTCTCGTATTGGTGTTTTTTCTTTCTTTGATTCCTTTTTTATGTCCTATGGAGAGTCTCAAGAGGACAGTTCTATCTAATCAAGGTGACCCCCAGTGCCCCTGATGCATCTCAGCGCGCACGAATGCCCTGGTGTGAGGCGCACCCCCTCGTATTGGTTATCTTGTGGAATTTTGTGTGCAGGTGGGTGTGCCCCAGCATTATGATATCACTATACTTGCAATATCCTTGGTTAGGAGTGACTATGACAGCCATACTAGTGGTGATAGAATGATAAGGATTTTGAAGTAACGAGATTATTGAACATTGCAGCGCCATAGACTCGGAGCTGCATCATCGGTGCAATCAAACTTACATAAAGTGCTCGGAACAAATTTTTTTGCACCCATGCTGCAAAGTCCCTTGCTGGCGGGTGATCCCGGTCAGATAAAAACCCACCCAATACAAAGTAGCTGGCATGCATTCCCACCACCCTTCCCACAAAATACGGTGTCTGAGACTCTGAGTTCGAGGTGTCTACACTCTATCTTGCTTACTCGCAAGTCGCAGGTGAGCCACTGAGAGCAGTGCGGTGGCATCTCATAGTAGTGCATCATGATTGATGATTGTTTATCCGAGTCCTACAGCCTTCAAATTATTTGATGTTCAAGTTGCCCGTTGATCGCTCTATAGATCTACTGTTCAGCGTCGGCATTAACCCGTGTTGCAACGCTTGGCGTATCTTAGTATGAAATGGATCAGTGTAAACATTGTAACACAGCCGTCAGTTGTGGGTGCTTAAATGGCTGACTTTCGTGTAATGCACAATAAGAAGCATTGATCTGCTTTCCACAGACTTGATGGATCACCCTACTGCTTTGTATGTCGACGCTGGCATTCAGGCATCTAAGGTGCGCGACAATTCAACTCTAAACAACTCTCATTAACTCTTGATCCGTCCAGTACTTCAATGGTATGTTTCTTGTATGATGCTTGTACGAATACCGTGACTGACTAAAATACCCAGTCGGAACGTTTGCTGTTTTAGTGAGTGCATTCGCTAACTTGAACATGGGGAGTATGCGATACTGATGTCCTTACTTAGATTTTTGACTATTTCATTACCCTAGAGGCAGAGGTGCGTATATATAGTGCGCCGATCCCCCAATTATTCAATGGCCGTCTCAAAGTCACAATGGGTCTGGCACCGCAAATGGACGTTTGTGCGATTTATATTCACTGTATCACGATACTTGCCATTCTTCGGCATTGGGATGACATTCACGGGTGAGCCACATGTTTCTAACTCGTCTTTTTTGCGACAATTCCTCATGGCTAATGGATAGCTGCGCTTCGAACACAACACTATCCTGGTGAAAGCGTGAGTGATTGTATCACTTCAATGCCCCAATATTCATAGCAATCATATATAGTGTGTTAAATTTGGACAAGCGTCAAACGGTTGGCGTGCACAGCCTACGGCACATTACTTTTCTCATCCACCCCTTTCGCAGTGTTGCACATTATCTGTATCCTAACCGCAGAAGGTATGTCAGGTCTTAAATGAGCTCCCGGTATTGACATTTTCACTTTAGGCTTGCTAATCACGAGGATTTACGCTTCCTGGACCAGTAAGCGTCTACTGACATTCCTTTTGGTTTTTCCAGTCGTATGTTTTTCGTTCACCTTTCACAGAGGGCTTGATGCTTAACCACTACCAGGTTTGTTTCGTGGCCTCCTATATCATATCGAACACTACCCTGGTTTTCAAGACCGCATTTACGACTCAAATGAATATACGTTTGTGATATGGTCTTTGATTTTGTGACGACCGTGCTCACACCATTGGGTGAATAGCGGATCCGGGCAACTGTCTTTTCTCGGGCGGGAGGACCAGCGTCTTCGAGTACTCCGCTCTGTTACTCTATGAACTGGGTCAGTCGTCTTGTCTCTCGCAAGAAAATTTTCGAACATATGCACGAATCAGTCCTCCTGTGCTTGATGTTGTACATCAGATTCAGCAAGTACAACAATGCCATCGGACCACTCCAAGAAACGTTTTTTAATGACTCAGTGAGATATATAATATGCATCATGAGTCAGGTGTCTTTGGTCGCCCAAACAGGTCTGTGTGCTGACTTCCCACTATTTATCAAGTTATGTCTTCGTTCAGCATAATTTTGACC
>QLOO01000173.1:0-13252 GCA_003313855.1 Suillus sp. MG131 | reverse complement strand
TGACCAACCCAATATTTATCGCCCCAACTATGAGCCGACACCTTGCACACCCGGATTTTGCCGAGCCTAAGTTCGTTTCAGCCAAGAGACCTTGTCCAAACGACACCGACCACTCTACTACATAATACATCCACCAGTACAGCCTAGGCAAGGACACCAAGCAGTACCAGTTTGGATCTTGCATGCTAATAAGTATTAGGCTGGAACTACCTGATATGTAAGTGTACCTGCGCCATTGACACAGGATGTACCTGTAGCGTCGGCGCCTCTAGGCCCAACAAGTACTATCTAACGCTACTTAGTAGTTATCATTAGAGCGCCCATAAACGTTAAACCTTAAATCATAATCAAAGTAACTTACATGGAGAACAATCACTTGCCGAGGACTCCAGCTGCAGCAGCCTCGTCGTACTGTGGAGGGCAACTATAACTCCCCCCTGAATCCGTCAATAAATCGCTCCTAGACGTAGGGTACGGCATCTTATTGTTGATCTAATGTTAGTGCCCACTGAATGTGCTTGGAAAGGGTGAGCGCCCTGTGTCCGTTCCTCACTGCCGAAGGACAGCGTCGTACTATTCTGCAGACTCATGGCGACTGAGAGAAATCTGTATCTGCCAGGCTGGGCTGGTATACTGAATTACCTTCCAAGATAAAACCATACTGACGCGTTCTATAAGGCAAAGTTATCTTCATGGGGCTCCTCCGCTCTGACATTACGACTTTGCATCAAAACAAAGCAACTATCCATGTAAATTTACAGACTCGAAAAATCGAAGGTCTACCCCTTAAAGAGTAGTGAAACCCCATGATTATACCAGCTTCATTGAGATGAAAATGAAGTCACGCGTGTTTCTCTGTTATCGCAAGCATCAATATCGCGATTCACCCCAGCACATAATTCAGGTTCGTGAGGGCCCCTGAAGAATTCTTCAGTACCATTCACCTGAATCGCCGTCGTCGTCTTCGTCATAGTATTCTTCATTAGAGTCAATCTCCATCCTTTCTTCGCGCTGACGCTGTAGTCGCTTCTGACGCTCCGCTTCCTCCTCAGGTGTATAGATGGCCAATTCAGTTCTTCGAGCACAAGACATCAACTTGCCCTCGCAATAGAGCTCGAAGTTTGCAGGTACGAAAATGCGGTCAGAGACCGTCTTATCGTTAGCGTCTTCTTCCTAAATCTCTGTCAGGCTGGTCCAAGATCTTATACGACCGAGAAGAAAACTTACCCCAGGGATAAAGTCGTCTGGAGCATGTTCGATGGGAGGCTGTGGCGCGATGGAATTAATGCGAACGATGAGCAAAGGTGATATCGAGCCACGTACCGCCCCATGGGCTTGTTTGACGATAGGAATATTAATTGGTGTTTTACTCTCGAAGAACAATTCCTTTGGGTCGCATGAGATATGCACCGTCCAAGAGTCTGCTTCGATGTCAGCAGATTTTGAAGCAATCCTAGAAACGATCCTACCTCCCAAGTCATACTCGTAGATAATGCCAATCTCATCGTTTCGAGACTCCCCGAGTGACGCATTATTCATAAAATTCTTGGTCCAGATTTCACCCAATTTCAGCTTGTAGTCCTTGATCGACTTCGCATAGTCCTCGCCAAAACCTTCGGGGCGCACGCCGTATTCGTCGACATGATATACAGGGTTATCGTCCCTCTCAAATTTCCACGATATCCTGTCCCCAAATTCTTCCTCCGCACCCCCCAAAAACTCCCCCAACATCGGCTTGCGACCCCATCTTTTCATCGTGCCGGCCAGGTCGCCATTCGGGTCATGCATGACGACATACGAAACGACCTCTGCGCGGTGCAAGTGCGAGTTGCTCCAGCCGAACATGTATTGGATGAGTATGTGCAGATTGGCGAAGGTGAATGTGACTGGGAGTTGAACGATGCGATATACATTTGCGAAGTTCATGAGTTGGAATCGTAGCCGGATGTAGGAAGTGGTCTTCGCAGGGAGTGTGGTATATGGATCTGGGCGAGAGGATTTGGAACGTCTCATCTTTTCTGGGTTGTTGACTATTTGAGGGATGGGCTCGTCACTGACTCGCGACCTTTGAGTTCTTCGTGGCAAACAAGAGCCGGAAGACTCACAAAGCATTCATCATATTTGTGCAGCTTTCTGCAGTCATATTGGCGTGACTATCTATAATCATATCCTCGCAGCTCTCTGTAGCCATATTTGCTCGACCCTTTGTAGTCGTTTCCACTCTTGGCGTTGCCGTTGTTCCGGTGTTTCTGGTTTTCTTTTGGGGTGGAGCCGCCTGTAGAACAGTGAGTGGTAAAGGAGACTGCCCAATGACCAAGGTAAGATTGCGCACATCTACACTATCTACAGAACTGCCATTTTCAACCCTGCTGGCAGTCTTTATTATTATCACAAGAAAACGTGGTAGAAGAGAGCGCGCACAAGGGTCCAGCATTGACGATGCTCGTCGTGGCATTTTTGCCTTTACCTTGCATTCAAACTCGTTTGACTGTAGTTACTGATATTATGGAGCCTACCAGTCCGCTTCGGACGACTTGGAGCTGGAGCCCTTTGAGCATTTCGTTTTCGCTGATTTGAAGAGAGGGCCACGTCAAAAACGGCTAAGTTTACAAGCGAACAACACTTACTTTAGGTGGCATGTTCAAGTGAGAGTGGCAGATTGGAGAATGACAGAAGAGACCTCAGAGGAGGTGTGATTGGTCGTTGGGAAGGTTTATGGTAAAGAGAAACTTAAAAGACTTCGATGTCGCTAGAGAGGGGTTTGTCTCGTTATTGCTGTTTGCAAAAATATTGGCTCCGACAGTATTTCTAAAAAAAAACATGCGTGCCACACCCAAAAACACACCGATAACTTTTGATTTGCTCCTCGACAACAAGAAGAGATATCACTAAGCTGTAAGAGACAAAGTTGGTCAGGGAACCGAGGCCAAGGTGCGTGCAACAAAAACGAGACGATTTGACAAAGTCTGAACCAAGTTGTCAGTTGACCCCCTCCCAACCCTTTTGTGAATTGTTGTGAGCGAAGGGCAGCATATGTGAGCTACTAGAGAGTTTCTAAGTACTCAGTAAAGCATGCAGGATGTGCTAATAATTTGTATCAAGCTATTTCAATACTTTTAGAATGTGTCATAGTCAATCAAGCCTCAAAGCTTTGTAAGAATTAGTCTTTGAAGTTTTTACTACTACAGTACTACCACTGTACTCACAATTTGAACTCCCCTCATCACACACACGATGACGTGACCCATCCTCTGCCGAGCCTCTGACACAATGGTGAATGCACGCCAGAAAGCATCTGCTGCTGCAAAGTCAACAAAACAGCGAGGGCATCCACCTGTCAACAAATCAGCAAGGACTACCCAACAACAGATAAAACCTACAGCAGGTGTGGTGTCCGAAGACTCACCAGCACCTGCAGCAAAGCCAAAGCCAACTCCACGGGCAGTCCCAAAACAGGTCCGTTTGCTTCCTCTGGGGTGTCCAGTGTCATCCAACTCCATGGACAGGCACACCATTGAGCTCGAGACTGCCAAGAATGAAGCTGCGGCTATACTTGCCGGGATGGCAGACAGTGGAATGGTTAATAGGGAGAATGAGAATTTTTTCACGAACCTTGATGACTTGGCACTTGACAAGCCCAAGATTGAGTCTGAGGATGAAGATAGTGAGGTAGAAGATGATGACGATGTTGGTAGGTGCAACCCACCAACATGATTGCCTTGAATTCCACTGACAGCATGTGTCAATATCAGCATTGGAGACTGAGGGAAATGTTGAGGATGAGGATGATAGTTTCGACATTACTCTTCTCGTTCCAATTGAGGGTGTCGTTGACACTATGGTCATTAGCTTCAACACCTCATTGGGGGATTTCTGCCTCAGCTCGCCGATGCAATGCTTATCCCATTGGGGTCACTGAATATTGCATACAAGTTCTCGACAGATGCGAAGACTGACCCACCTCGTGCACTCAGCATGGCAAAGCACCTCTTGGTGCTCATCCAGGGCACAGGAACTATTCTATGTGACGAGCAGAGGGTTTGCTGCCTCAAGAAGCCATTCATGGTGATTATCGTGGATAGATCTGAAAATTTGAAGGCAGATGAAGTTGCCAAAGGCAAAGCAGGAAAAGGAAAGGTAGTTACTTTCATGAATCACCATGTTGAAAATTCACAATGACTTGTTTAGGCTGCGTCAAAGCGAAGCAACTTGAAGGAGTTAGAGGGGGAATCAGAGGAGCCAATCAACAGTGATTCCATTAACTGGGATGATGAGGCTGTAGTAGGCAAGCTCCCGCCTGCAAAGATTGTCATTGGACTGCAGAAAAAATATCTGTGTGAGCAACATGGTCGTGCATATTGCTACAAGATGGGCAATGGAGAACATCGTACATTAAAGATGGCGGACCTCTCCCTTTGGGCACATATGATCGTGAGTTGTTATATTTGTGCATGTGGTGCAATACAGCGCTGATTGCAACTTCTATTACAGGGGCGCTTTCCAAAGGAATATTCCTTGAAAATCCCACCAAGAACACTGAAGCTAGAGGACGCACCAGCACTAGTGCCGCATCCTGCTGGTAGTTGCAGTGGGCAGGCTGACTTAGCAACCAAGACGAGTCCAGCACCAGCACCTCAATCTGCTTCTGAGCCTCAGGCTGTTCCATCAGTAGCTCCAGCTATGCCTGATGCTTGGATACGAGGCAATGGATACCCAGTTGCAGCTGCTCCTAACCTTGCAGGTCAGAATTACCTCGCCCAGCAAATTTTCAATCCAAACCCTTATGGTATCCTGCCGGCAATTCATGGGCCCCTTCCATATTATCACGGTCTCCCCACACAGCCATACTTCTATCCACCTCATCAACCTCTGCCTCTGCCTCCACCTCCACATGCATTCTATGCTAATCCGGAATATTCATCTCGGCATTCTCCAGACTCAGACCACTACGATTCCCGCCGTCATCACCACCGTCGCATATCAGACGTTGAAAGCTCAGACCCAGTCGAGCCAGATGAACACGACCCAACTATTTACCCATTCATCGAGGACTGGCTTCATGACCTTGACTTGAGTCCACATGGAGCTGACGGTCACAATTTTAGTTTTCTTTGCCCTGTGTTCGAGAGACTTGGCTGCAAGTGGGTCTTTGAGATCATGAACTCTGATCTTATAACACCCGAGAAACTTACTTACTGGTGCCAGGACATTACACTTGGTGCAGCGAGTCTGGTGATTTCATATGCACGGATGGACTGTGATGCAATCAAGGAAAATTGCGCTTGGAGACAGACACACAAACGGTGGCGTTCATACTACCAGTAAATTTTTTAGTTATCATTGCGCTACCTTCAACTTTAGATGGACATGGACTTGTGCAGACTTCTATTGATGATGATCCCTACTAGTAGTACTACCCTTGAGTAATTACATGCTTGTTTATAGGTACTGGCAGAATTTGAACCATCCTATAGCGTCCTCGCTCGTCACCTTATAGATTGTTTCATAAAGAAGTGCATAAACATCATTATCATCCTTCTCCTCCGTCATAGCATAGAACCTCTGTTGATTGCGCCGCAAATAGGCTTTTAGGGCTGAGAATGCAAGCTTGATGGGATTGTAGTCCGGGGAGTAAGGTGGCAAAAATACACAATGCATACCACTGCCAAAGAAGATTAGTCACCTCGTGACGATATCGAGTCACTTGAGAACTAACTGTTCTCATATCATCTCCTGCACAAGCTTGGTGTAGAGACTCAATCCTGCGTAGCCTCACAAAGGCATATTTTACGAGTCATGACAACCTTACTTGCAGTGTACATGCAAGGCGACGCACATGCGATAGAGGCGACGCGAACACGACACTGGCGCGACCAACGCGACACTTGTGCGACATAGGCGACACTGGCGCAATGTGCATGCGCTTTCCTGCGCCTAAGTGCCCTAAGGCGCCTGACCTCCGAGTGTCTATTCCCATGTCCAACCAAGTTCCCAGGTACGCATTTCCCCTTTTATCATTTATTTTACTATAATACCATGATTATTTCAACATGGACCCTTACTTACATCACCCTAGCGCTACCTATTCAGTTCCGCGCCCTGGGAGCGCACTTAGATATGTTTTTACTTAGACATATGTGACACTTACTTTGGACCTTTTACCTACACCATATCTTTGGGACTTTACCTTGACCAGTATCTATCTACCATCCAACTATGAAGCTATTGATTTGAATCTCGCCCGTCTATTCAAGTTGTACATACCATCTACTCTCTCGCGCTTCGCGCGCCTATAGCGCCTCGTTTCCCATGCCTGTCGCCTCATTCATGCACCTATAGTGCCTCGTTCTCACACCTTGCACATAGCCCAGAGTTGATAAAAACTCGTGGATACTGCTCACCTTGCTTCCCCTAAGGGTCGAGCCTATTGCACACCACAACTCGCCCTAACACATTATATTTTATATCAGCTGCACACTCAGCTGTGTTGTGTTTCCCACATCGGATTTGTGAATTCTACAGTTGTCCATGACAAGTACAGAGTTAGGTCCAGGATATGGATTCATTTTGTCAAGCAGGGCGTCGACAAATTGAGCAAATGTTGCCTTTGTAAATGAACCTTCAATCACTTCAGCAAGCAGAATCCCCTCCATACTCAGTGCTGGCAGGATAGAGTACCTTTACATAACATCAGTATGCAAAAGGACAGCTCTGGTGTAAGAACCACTGACCTCCGACCACGAACAAACAATACTTTCCTCAATGCACGAGTGCCGCGTCGAGAGAATCCATATCCATGCCCCCCTGTCCGTCTATCAACAGAACTCTCATCAAGAAATACAAGCTGATTGGGTGTGTAATTCGCCCCAATGTGATATATGTATGCTGCGCGTTTTTCGGCATTTTGCTCTGTAGCAGCTTTTGTTGCCTTTATATGTTATTATTATGGCTGAAATATCAAAATTGGAGACAAGCTTACTTTTTTATGTGTATATCCAGTCCTGTGAAGAGTTCTCCAGATCGTTGAAAGAGAAGGATTGATGCTCGATGTGGACTGTACACCCGTCAGTAGTTCATCTAGGTATGTGTCGCAATGGCGGGTGACACATTCATGAAGGTACTGAGCTGCCATTGATGAGACTAATCTTTTGTATACAAGCACACTGACTTACATTGACATCATCAATCTGTACCATTCATGGCCAGCCGACTAGTCCATTCTTGCAATCAGTATAAGCTTGACCGGTTTTCTTGTAACAATGGATAATTCGCTGGATTGTGTGCTTGCTGGCACCAGTGTATGCTGTGATTTCCGAGATCTCGAGCAGTGGAAACATTTGGACAATGGCCTCGCAAAGATCCTCAGAAAACTTTCGCATGCTGGCGTGTTTGAAGAGTGTTATTGGCGTTGGGCAGATGAATGTTGCTTGATCAGGTAAGCAAGTAAATACTTAGTCAAATCGTTCCATTTTGTTGCACGCACCTTGGCCTCGGTTCCCTGACTAACTTTGTTGCTTACAGCGTAGCGATATCTCTTCTTGTTGTCGAGAAACAAATCAAAAGTTATCAGTGTGTTTTTGGGTGTGGCACGCATGTTTTTTTTTGGAAATACTGTCGGAGCCAATATTTTTGCAAACAGCAATAAATAATAGCCAGGTCACGCGTAACATGAGCAAACTGTCTACCAAATGCATTGTTTTCCATTAATTTGCGTTGATCCATCTGAGAAGCAATGAAAATATAACTACTCGATACTCCATAGACTGGCGTCAACCAGCATCGCTGCGAGTCATCTGAGCATTGACGGAATGCGCCATTTGTCGATGCTCGTTGACGGGCATCAAACTTTTTAGACCCCATCGATTCTGTTCATCTCCGTCAGCTGGTGTCTGTCTGATTTTCACTAGGTATCAGCCTCGGGGCTAGTCATTTGGGAGATGAGCGCAAAGAGCTGTTTGCAGTCCAAGGTAAGCATTTCTACGAACTTTCGTCCAAGACATGTTTGCACTCCCTGGAATCCACTTACTTTCCTGTCATACATAGATGTATGATTGCACAAGAGGACAGCATGAGAGCAGGTCCGATGGTGCCCTATTGATACTTCGTTAGGTGTGCTGTACTTTGGTTCAGTACACCCCGTCTCCTTGTCATGCGCATCCGTGATAGATATAAATACCTGAGCCGTAGTATTTTTCAAAACCATTATTCAAATCGTGCTTGAACACAGACGATTGTCATCGACGACTTTCTGACAGTGGTCAGCGACAATCAGATGATCAAGTTGACTTACTGTCTCCAGGACATCGACACCCTCCTTCCATCCTTCATGCGCGACCCTCCCTATGGCCCAGACAGATGGTGGACAAGCGTCTTTGCTGATCAAAGTATGCAGTTCAGAATATCATGGTCAGCACTTTAATGATATCTTTCCAGGTGCGCTTGCTGCCTTCCGACTTGAAGCCCTGGTACTCTTCTCGATTCCCATCTTCTTGCTACATGCATTCATTTGGATAAAGGCATTTACTCACCTCGTAAGTCTCTTCTTAAATTACCATGCCCAATATCGGATCATGCTTGAATAGACATCAATCAGCGATATTGTGCCTACTTCTACCCTTCCGAGTCACACACGATTCGTCACTGCTCTGCTGAACAGGTGGATGTTATGGGGTGGGCATTCGCTCTTATGCACGGCATTCAGGCATTCAGCGGAAAGGGCTCGATTTAAAAGTTGCATTGAAGGTCGAAACACTATAACTTAAATAATTACCACGACGGATCCTCGACTAAATTTCTCTGCCGAACACTCGACAAACATTCCCCTATACAATACTGCTAGTTTGTACATGTACACGCTCCTGGAAAAAAATTGATGTCATGGTAGTTCCTGCATCGGAGCCGGCCACAAGTTTAGCGTGATATTCTCGCACACTAAGGATGAGGCGTGGTCCTAGCACAATCATCTGCACGCAATATAAAATCTCAGAACCACCAGAGAGTGTCAGAACTCCCGTAGTTTCTGAATTCTATGGAAATGATAAGTAGTTGTTACACAGATACCAGCGACAGGCTGGTGCACCTCGAAGAGAAGACTAATCTGGATGCAAAAGACACAAAAAGCGCTAGCACGTGTGGAACTTCAGCAGTAAAAAATAACCACATCCACATTACAAGCTCACCTTGCAAAATAATGCACTTGAGATGTTATTAGCACTCTGAAACAGCCCCTGATGATTGATCCTGTCGAGGGACCGAGTCGTCGCAGGTTACGGAAGTGTTTCATAGCAATCCAGATTAAAAGACACAGTGCGAGGATCTCCCAAATTGTGTTGAGTATCCAATTCATCGAGAGCATAAGCAGGTAGTTCTCCCCAAATCCATAATTGCACACATATGTTCCAGAGAGTATCCACTCCTCTGGTGGTTGTTCAATGAGCAGTGTTCTTCAAGCCAACAAGTAAAGCTTACCCGCAAGGACCTGTTTGAGCGTTATTGCTGCAATAACTCCACAGGCGATGCTAACAGCCAGGAAGGTAATAGCAAGGAAGATAAGTATCATTCTAGACTTCTGATACATGGCATATAGCTGAGCAATTATGATCACTTGCCAGTGCGTTATGTTTCAGTTGAGTCGATATCACTGAAGTATTTCAGCTAAGTAACTCACCGCATGACACGGCAGTTATGACCATATTTGTCCCATTTAGAACATAGTACATTAAATTGCCTGAAACACCCAATCAGTGATCACCTCGTATTAGAATAAAACACTGACTCACACCTATCGAGTCATTATGTTGAGCCAAGTTCAATGGTCAGAATATCACTCACCCCTACAATTGAGTGAATTTATTGCATGGGAATGAAATGGTTGTGAAATACTTACTGCATCTGTCAGCGAGACAAATGGCATATTTGCTGTGTGCCGCCAGTCAGAGGAATCGAACACGGTGCATATGAGACATACACAGAGCGCTAACACTGATAACGATGAACTATTAGCATCATGCCGATTTTTAGCCTTGAACACATACACAGAATATAGTATTCCAATATAGCGTATCTAGAACATTTTGGAGTCAGCACAACTTGCCAATGCATAATATGTGGTACAAACAATGAGGTACAGCACAGTCATGAAAGACCAGCGTTGCCCCTGCGCAATATTATGTTGCTTTTCACCTGACAGGGGACTCTGCCACTTACCCAGATCAGTTCAATCTATAACACCATTCTTAGCGAATTAGTTGCTCTGGTGATAACCTCGACCTACCTCTTGTCCGAGTGTTAGTACTGGAAATATCGTGAGAACATCAATGGTTTCCGAATACTGTCCTGCTCACCCCAGTCGTATATCACCGCAATGCTGGCAGAAACTGCGAAATCGCAAGTCGATGTTAGATCGAGACATCACTAACTGATACGACGAACCCAGCCAATAGCTTAAAAAAATATTCGAGATGATGACCGGCCACCAATCGGGATCGTTTGAGAGCATGGTCATATTCTCGGAGGGATGGGTGTGAGCGAGTGGGGGATGTTGGGGGTGTCTCATAACAATCTAGCATTCGTGCTAGATATACCATCATTGAACACTTGTATTTCCAAATTCAACACGATGGTGATTGGTATGTGATCCCACCTTTGACGAGACCCTTGATTGGGTGGCCTGAGTACTATTAATGCGATGCGAAATCGAGCGAAATCGAAAATAGGAAGCGGCGCCCTCGATTGACACAAAGTAGATTTTGATCTGCAAACCAGTATGACCGTACGCGGTATGTTTGAACATCAGGAAAGCTTGAACAGTAATTTGTGATGTAGATACTGTCAATTGAGCCGTTCTTGTTGCAATCTTGCAATAATCGAGGAGTTCCTTGTGGAATCATGTACTAGTTATGATGAAAAGGCATAATCCGAGGACTAGCGGACCTTCAATTTGGCTATGACGCGCGCCACCGAGAGTCTCGTTCCTTGTTTTCGACCTTGTTTATTCTACCATCGCAGTCCTGTAACTTAGCAATCTATCTTGTTTCCCTTTATTGGGATCGTCATCAGAGCTTCACGGCAGACTTAGGGTGTTGCTAACATTAGGTCGAAAACAATCTCTTCACGCCCAAAACCATTATTCCACTCTACCCCTATCATGTCTTCGAATACTAACTCACTCGATGTTGATGAAAATATGTCTTCCCCTAACGGCGCTGATGGAAACACGCTTCTTCAACTCCTCGCGCAGTTGGTACAAGGACAGCAAGACTTTGGTCAAGCTGTCGCGCAGGTCCTTGCCCACCCAGCTCCAGTACCGCAAACTCCAACCACACCATCTATCCCTAAAGCATCAATCGCTGAACCAGATGCTTATGATGGGAAGTACGAGACATTTGATGCATTCATGAGTCAACTTTTTCTATTATTTTCTGGCAAGCCATCGGTCTATGCCAATGACCAAATGAAAATCATTACAACCTTGTCCTTTATGAAGAAAGGTTTTGCGGGTACATGGGCGACCAATATCACGAAGCAGCTGAGGGAAGGCACTCTTGTCTTTGTGAGTTGGGCAGAGTTTGAGAGGAAGTTGAGAGATGTATTCGACGATCCGAACAAGAAACGGCTTGCGCAGGTTAAGCTTCATGCGTTGAAGAAAACTACTAAACAATCTGCTGACGAATATTTTGCCGAGTTTGATCAACTCGCAACAGTCGCAGGCTTCAATGACGAAGCCTTGCTTGATATACTCCATCAAAACCTTGACAAGCCTACATTTGATGCAATTGTGGCTGCTCCACAGGTTGATAGAGAGTTGACAGCATGGAAGGACTATGCGAAGAAGTATGACAGGAATAAGAGAGCGAACGAGAGAAACGATGGAGGAGAATCCATAGGTGGAAGAAGGTTTGGCGAAGGACGAGGAGGACCAGGCTGGTTTCGGCCATCAGGAAATGTAGGACGAGGATTTTCCAATACAGGAACCACTGGGACAAGCGGCACTCATGTGGACACTGGGGGTCATACTGGCACCGGGGGCACCAACACGGGGGGCTGGCGCACTTTTCCTGGACGAGGGGAACCCATGGATCTTGACCGGCAGCGTGGACGAGCTACCTCTACTCAGCTTAAATGCTATAACTGTGGAGAGACGGGGCACATTGCTCGTGGTTGTCCTAAGCCACGAGGATGGAATACGATGAGGGCAGTTTTCGAGGGATTGACTGAAGAACAAAAGGGGGAAGTGGCGGAGATTTTCAATTTACGAGAGAAGTCTGGAGAGAAGCAAGAGGGTTTTTGAAGACGCCGGGAGAGAAGGGTGCTAACTCACCGGTGGATTGTACGATAAGTGCTGAATCAGTCAATGAAACATGTGATTTGGACTCCCAAGCACCCACTTCTGTAGATCAACCAAAGAGTAAACTACAAAAGAAAAATCAGCGGAGAAAAGAGCGAAAACAGAATAATAAAAAAGAGGAAGCTAGTAAAAGACAACTGGAGGATGATGAGAAGGCGAAGAAAGGTTCTTTGCTATGGACCATGGAGATGCTTCGTTCTGATGATGGAAAGGCGTTGAAGACGTTACGTCGTTGGACCAATCGTCAGCGCATCTCGGAGGTTAATATTGACCTCCTCCTTCAGCTTCGACAGCTCGCACCAATTCAACAGAAGGAGGTTCTTCGAGAGTTAAAACATCCAAGAACCTGGATCCGCAAAATTAATCAAAACTCTGTTATCACGCCAGTTACTATCAGCACCCTTGACGATCAGCGTACCTTCCAATTGAACGCTCTCCTGGATTGCGGAGCCACAGGCTGCTATATCGATGAGGGATTTGCACAAGCCAAAAGCCTTAATCTTGAATTGCTTCCTCGACCCATTCCAGTTTATAATGCGGATGGCTCACACAACGAGGGAGGTCCAATTCGATCTGTGGTGAAGTTGCGTCTCCAGGTACAGGATCACATCGAGATCTTTAATTTTGCAGTTACCAACATCGGAAAGACGGACCTTATCATTGGTTTTGATTGGCTTCGGAAGCACAATCCCTCCATTGACTGGTGCACTGGAGATATCACTTTTAATCGCTGCCCACTTGCTTGCCGAGCTACCTTTGGAGGAGGGATATCACATGAGCCAGAAGATCAACCTTGTAAAGAGAAGCAGAAAGCTGAGCAGTTGGAAGAAGGAGACCGCATTTTTGTCACTAAGTTTGAGGTTGAGACGTTGGAAGAATGGCAATATTGGGAAAAGGCTAGAAGAC
>QLOO01000172.1:0-35999 GCA_003313855.1 Suillus sp. MG131 | reverse complement strand
CTCCCTTGCAGCTCGATGCCTTCACCGCTTTGTCTATGCCGATTCAAAAGATTTCGAGCCCAGTCGACAGAAGAGGACGGCGACGTATCATGGGCATTGGAAGGGCTAGAGCTGAACAAGCGGCTGAGAAATGTACTGCCTGGCAGTGCTGAGGAGCGGGGACGACTTCGTGCAGAGGACTGAGAACACGGTCAGGAAAATCAAATTGAAGCAAAAGTAATGACATACATGCGATGGTGGAACTCCATCGAAAAAACCTTGGGGGACGCGATTAATGGGCGGATACACTTTGATCGGAGGCCGCGCAGCGTTGACCTATAATGCAGATGTTGAACAAGATATCTTTCATGAATGTATCACATACACGGGGTGCCGGCTTTTTAGCCTGGCAGAACGAGTTCAGTTGTGAGAATGGAATACAATGAGACTAACCTCACCTTTGGATCCAACAGAAGGTCGTCGAGGCCAGCCTCTCTAAGAATCGTAGCAACATCCCATGAGTACGCGTTGTTGTCTTCGCAGCCAGTGGCTAGTCGCTTTCCACCCGCCGAAAACGACACACAGAACACTGAGTCTGCGTGCTGGAGTGGTGAACTGATGGGTTGTCCATTTTCGAGGTTCCACAATCGCGCTGTGTTGTCGGACGAAACGCTTGCGAGGATGCGGTCATTTGGAGATATTGCAATGCCAATGACAGAATTAGTGTGTTCATCCAGTACCGCAATTTGCTCCCATTTGGCTGTATTCCATGTCCTGATTGAGTGATCGGATGACCCGGATATAAGTGTTTTTCCGCCCTTGGTCCAAGCCAGGCAATTCACTGGGTCAGTGTGTCCTTTGAGAGTCGCAACTAGCTTGCCTGTCTTGGCATCCCAGATTTTGACTGAGCACTCGATGCGGTCTCCAGTCCAGGGCCCATCCGGTCCACCAGTCGCAATCAAAGTCGTGTCTGGTGAATAGACGACTGCATACACTTGTTTGTGCCCGGTTTTGATTGATGGGAGGATGTTTTCGATTGGCTCGGGGATTGTCTCTGCGTCCCATTGACTTGCAGTCCCATCATAAGATCCACTCAACACTCTCCGACCATCTCGGCTCCAGCAGACAGACTCCACTCCCTGTGTATGCCCTGTCCATTTCGTGATAACCTTGCATGTGTTGATGTCCCACAACCTCACTGCGCCATCACTACTCCCGCTAACCACTTTCTTCCCGTCTGGAGACAACGCTATACTCCACACTGGACTATCTCCGTCTCTCCAGTCTTCTCCTATCTGTTTTCCGCTCTTTAAGTTCCACACTCGGAGTGAGCCATCTTGTGAACACGTTATGATCCGCTGTCCGCCTGGCAGGTGTATGGCGCCCTGGACCCAATTGGTGTGTCCCTCAAATTTCTGGCGGGGTGTTATCTTTGACATCTCTGTCGGCACAGTGGTGGGTATATCCATGCTCCAGAATTCCAGCTATCGAGTGCAGCATCATCATCTCAGCATCCATCTGCCAAATTCCAAAATCATCACTTACGAGGACAGCAGCGACGGGCAGGTAGCAGAGGTTATGGTCAAGTCAGAGTTGAATACAGTGACTGCTTCCTGGTGCGTTTTATCCTCGTGTTCACTTCACAGCCTATACACAGCATAGGCTGTGCAACTAAAGCGCCCAAACATCATATCATCCACATTCCATGAAGCTCTAGTCCGTGATTAGCTAGTTCTCAACTACTAGGGAAGACGAATGGCCGTTCGCTGCGAAGCGTCCCGTGTGCCCTCAAAATCTACTCTTTTGCACAGGAGGATGAGTTGCGTTGCCTGCATGCTAGCGCCCGTTATCTCACCGGTGATCTAACAAAATAACGAGAAGCAGCCTCTTTAAAACCTACCGACCGGTGGATCCCAGGACATGCTAACAATAACAAGGAGGAGCAAAACGATTTACTTGCATAGGCATTATCGCCATCGCGTACCATCCTATCCAGTGCCAAGGATGTGTCATTCTCCTGCGGAAACTACGCCTACTCACATACTTCCGAAAAGCTTAGAACAGATTACTCACTTCATGTTTTCAGAGTGCGATGGCGATGACCGGGCGTGCATATTCGATCTCGTAGGATCACCATGTACCATGCTGTCCTTTGTAACAAAACTGGAAAAACCGTCCATCATCTCAGCTCAACTTTCCTGCAGAATCAAATTCGTTATTGCCATTGGTGGATCGTAGACCCGAGTATCAGATGGCAGAGGCCCCCCTCTCATGCTCTGGGATTGTGCATATGCATCGGACTCGGATGTTACATGGAAAATGTACGACGATGGTATCGGCTCAGACTTTATCACCAACTCCATTCCATTCCTCAACGCTTCTCATCCTCATAGCACTTCCTTACATGTGCCCCCCAATATCATTCTCCACCTCAATAGTCAGGACTAATTCCTCTTATACACTCTCGTTCGAGAATCGATCTTTGGTATCCCACAAAGCAAGGATGCTCAAGCGTAGTGCAAAGTACGTGTGGGAAACGAGAAGACTTTATCACATCGTTGTAGCCAACGAATGGTGGCGAATAGGCAGGGTGAGAAAGTGAAGGATGCAACAGCACGAGATGCCTGATGATGGAATTGAATGGATGCGCGCTTGCATGTGCCGTGTAAGCTCCTTCGCTCGCCTTTGGGTAGGCAGAGCGATTACAGATGTGAATCTGGTCGTTCTAGTGATCATACAAGTGTAGCACCAGGGTATGAATTAGCTGCGTCTATTTCTACGATACTATATCAAAGCAGGAGAATATACCACATCATCACAGGTGTCTAATTATTTGAGTCGTCCTATTGCCCACACAAATACCCCAAAGTAACATTAACGAGGCGAATACTGGATTGTTCGAATGTCCATTGATATCAGAGACGTTCAGTCCAATCCAGAGCATACCGTGTGGTATCAAAAAAATAACATAGCAGAGAGCAGACCCGTTGTCATGTTCTAGAAATGCGCGAGAAATCATCGTAGGGGGCGAAGCAATTGTAGATTAATGACGACCATCCTGGTATTGAAGAGGCAGACATCCAATGAAGAGCCAGAAGCGAGTCCATAGTCCAGCCTGTCTGAGTATTATATGAGGGCGCGAGGGCGTCGAACTTGTAACAGAGGCATCATCACCGACAGCAGGCGTGATAGAGACAGCTGCATGTGCTTGCGGATACGGCTGGGTCTGAGTTATTGTGCTGGATTGTTGCATGGCATTGGGATTGGGAGGTCGTGAGCTGCTTGCAGTAAGGTTCTTCGAGCGTAACGGTCTTCTCCATTTCTCCCTTGCGTAGGCATTTCTCTATGTAATATTAGGTGGAATTGAACGTCCGACAGGGAGAAAGAACATACATGTTTGGCCTTTGCATACGGAACTTTAACAACTGCCACAGGGCTGTGCCCTTGCAACTTAGCGCCTTCACAACTTTGTCCGCGTCCAACATGTTTCGAGCTCAGAATGTTTTGAGCCCAGCCAAGAGGGGAAGACGGTGATGTATCATGCATATTGGAAGGGCTGCGGTGAAATAAACGGCCGAGAAGTGTGGTCAGCTGCAGTATCGAATGGTGAAGGCCGATTGGTGCAAAGAACTGGAGACACGAAATAAATAAATAAAAGCGACACTAATAGCAAGGACGTACTTGAGAACGATCTGGTCGGACTCCATCGAAAGGACCTTGATGTACCCGATAAGCAGGTGGACGTTGCTGGACCGGCCGTCGCATAGCATCAGACTAGAGTATATACGTTAAACACAACAAGACTTCAATGAAGGTGTCACGTACATGGAGTGCCAACTTGTTGGCCTGGTATAGCGCGTTCAGTTGTGAGGATGCAATGGAATAAGATAAGACTTCACCTTAGGATCTGAAGGGTCATCGAGACTAGCTCCGTGAACAATATCCCATATGTACGCGTTATTGTCCCAGCAGCCAGTGGCTATTTGCCTTCCATCCGTGGAAAATGACACGCAGTTTACTACGTGTGCATGCTGGAGGGGTGAACTGATAGGTTGGCCGTTCTCGAGGTTCCATAATCGTGCTGTCCTGTCACCGGAAACGCTAGCAAGGATGTGGCCATTGGGTGATATTGCAATGCCAAAGACAAGGGCAGTGTGCTCAAGCAGTACCGCGGTTTGCTCCCACTTGATGGTATCCCATGTCCTAACCGAGTAATCGAATGACCCGGAGATAAGCGTTTTTTGGTCCTTGGTCCAAATCAGGCACGACACATCCCATGTGTGTCCTTTGAGAGTTGCGATAAGCTTGCCTGTCTTCGCGTCCCAGATTTGCACCGAGGACTCCATGGGTTTTCCAGTCCAGGGCTCGTCCTGTCCGCCGGTCGCAATCATAGTCATGTCTGGCGAATAGGCGACTGCCCGCACGTATTCATGCCCATTTTCTATCAGCTCGAGGGTGGTCTCTCCGCTCTCCACGTCCCATTGCCTTGCAGTCCCATCAGAGGACCCGCTTACCACTTTTCGACCATCTTGACTCCAGCAAACAGACAACACAAATGCTGTGTGGCCTATCCATCTTGCGACAACCTTGCATGTGTCGATGTCCCACAACCTCACTACACCATCCTTACTCCCGCTAACCAATTTCTTCCCGTCCGGAGACAACGCTATACTCTTCACTGCGCTTTCTCCGTCCCGCCAGTCTTGTCCTATCTGTTTCCCGCTCTCTAGGTTCCATACTCGCAGCGAGCTGTCGTCTGAACAAGTGATGATCCGTTGTCCGCCTGGCAGGTGTATGATGCCCTTGACAAAATCGGCGTGTCCTTCAAATTTCTGGCGAGGCACTGTTACTGATGCCATAGTGGGTAAATCCACACTCCAGGATTCCAACTACCGAGTAAAACGTTATGTCAGCTTTCATCTGTCAAATTTCTAAATCATCACTTACGAGGAGGTCTTTCAATAGCGATGGATGGAAAGCGGGGGGTAATGACGGTTATGGCCAAGTTAGAGTCGAATCCTCTGCTACCTGGTATGTTTTACATGCCTTCTTCTCGTGTTTGCCTCGCGGCATAGGCTATGGAGCCGAAGTGCCCAAGCGTCACAGGGTCATATTCTGTGCAGCATCAGTTCATGATTAGATCGTTCTCGTCCACTAGAGGTGACGATATACCGGTTGCTGCCAAGCGTTCTCAAAATGTATCACTATTGAATAGGAGGATGAGTTGCGTTGCCTATATGCTAGCATCTGCCATCTAATAAACTATCTACCGAAGCAGCAGCTTTAAATTAACCGTCCGATAGATTCCCGGACATACTTATGTCGACGGTGATGGACTCGCTGATAAGGCGCAGACTGATTTATTTACACAGACTTGATCGTCATCGCATCAGTAACCCCAGATTCTGCAGTTAACTGTAATCAAGTTCGTCATAGGATGCACATACATACATGATGCGATGCAAACAGCGTGCCAATTGTATCATTAATGCTCAAGAGCAGCCAGTTTGGTGGGCAATTGCTACTCGTATCCGAGTCAGTATGAATAGAAACTTGGGTTCAACAGATTGTATGCGTTTATCGAAGGACTTCTTGGACATCTCGGCAGCGCCTTTTCCAGCTCTAAGACCTTGGTACCGTCCATTTGACCACGGATGAGCTCGCAATGGTCTATGCATTCTTGCCTGTATACCGAAACAATTGATCATTCATGCAATGAACTTGGGCACTCATCTCATGATATCTCGTGCAGGATTCATATTAATAAGGTGCTATCTGAATTCCGGTCTGGAGTCTAGACGTTGACCCTACAGCCTGCAGCACAGACAGACTCTACCGGAGCATAACAGTTGTATCTGAACAGTTCAAGAAAAAGGTTCCACATCTCAAACCCCCTAAGACAAAATAACCCCTGATATTGCGAGCAAATGGTAATATTTGGCCTGGTCGATTCTAAAATGCTGCTGGTATTGTCGACTTGACCTTACTGTTGTCCCTTTGTAAATTACTTATGCGAACCCTAAACCTTCACAAGATATCAGTAGTGATGAACGGTGCCCATGCTGCGCATTGCTCGTTATTGAGATCTGCGCACCCTCCTTACATGATTCACCCCAGGTGACCTCTAGTGGCAGCAGCACCTAGTGTTGAAAGTCGAACATATATATAGCATCGTGTATACCATGTCATCCAAGCAAATGATACTGTTCAACTACGAGAAACACACATGAAGCACTACTCAGCATAATATATAATTGAATATGTTCGAAGCAGCGGTTCTCAATGTCCCCGTCAATAATGCCTGACTTTAACAGTATGAAGTAGGACAAAAAGGCGGCCTGCTATCTTGCGTAAAATCGATGGCTTCCGAGTCTTGAGTTCCTATGAGCATAGGTCAGCGGATGGCTTGCAGAAATCATTAGAACTACAAACCCCCAGCTTCTGAAGTTGTTGCCCTTCGGATAAAACAATGAGACAGGATTGCAGTCCCCTCTGACACCATTGCCTTTCGAGCCAGGAGAGAAGATAATTATTCCAGAATAACGTAAATGTATGGTCGGGCGTGTCGTCCCACGGCTTTGGAGCTCGCAAAAGATGAAAGGCCCAGTTGTGACATGCATAGTTGAGAGCAGCAGACCCTGATGGATTTCGTTTGCGTGCTTGGTGTGCAAAGTTCTCAAAGGCCAACATGCCGTGGATGATTTCCATGTCCGGCAGAGAATTATCTTGCGTGTCGGAATAATGGTCGTCGCTGAACGCCAGAAACGCAGGAAGCAACAACAAATTCGGCAGGTTCTTGAATACCTGGATCACTTGGAATGTTGGCTGTAAAGCCAATTCTGGGAGGATATTGAATTTGGTGATCGTTTCCAGTGTGTTCGAGAATTCTTTCATCGTCACCCAGACAGACGCCGCCGCAGTTAACTGCCATGCTTGTCCATGGGGCGTCTGTAGCCATTCTCGCCCCCGCTCTGTCTGCAGCCACTCTCGTCCACTTTGGATCTGCAGCCAATCTCTCCCGCCCTGTGTCTGCAGCCATTCTTGCCCGCCATTGGTCCACAACCACCCTCTCCCGTCTGGAGTCCGCAGCCACTCTCGCCCATTGGTGGTCCACAACCACTGTTGTCCACCATAAGTCCACAGCCACTGTCTCCCACTCGCAATTCGTAGCCACTCTCGTGCGCTCGGGGTCCACAGCCACTCTCGCCCGTTCTCGGTCTGCAGCCAATCCTGGCCCCAGAAGCTCAGCAGCCAGGATCGCGCACTCTGGGTCTTTAGCCACTCTCGCCCACCCGGGGTTCCCAGCCATTGTTGGCCTCCGTTACTCCGTAGCCAGTCCCGCCCCATCACAGTCTGCAACCACTCTCGCCCGATTGTGGTATTCACCCGCCTTCGTCCATCCTCGGTCATTACAAAAGGAACATTTTCTAGCATACCGTGGGTCTTCGTCTGCCGCCACCTACCCCGAACCGCCAGCCAAATTCGCCTAAACAAGGGCAGCTGCCAAGGGTCTGCATTTCTGTTCTGCCAATCCCTCCCACACTGGGTCCGCTGCCAGTCCATTCCACCCTGGGTCAACAGCCAGTCCTGTCCCTCCTGAGTCCCCAGCCATAGGTTCCCTTCTTGTGCCTGTAGCCATGCTTGCCCATCCAGGGTGTCTAGCCAGCATTGTAGATCTAGACTGTGATCTCCCCGAAGCCACAACAGACCAATAAGAACTTGCAGTGGTTTCGGCGGCTGCATGATGAAATTGAAAGAGTCCTTTGTGTTCTTGGGATGATGGTGCTGCATAGCTCGGCCCTTCCTTTCGAGGCTCGAGAGTGAATCCAAGAGGGCCGTGCTTTCTGGAATATTTTGTATCATCAAGCATAAAGAGGAATGTGCGAGCAGCGAGTGGGGTGGTGTCATAGGTTGCACTTCAGGGAGGCTGCAGTTTGAGGGGTCTGATACGTAGTCACGAATGGACGAGTGATAGATAGTCACGGGGAGAGTATTGTCGGTAGGAACATCCATGACAGACCGTAGCTGCGCCAGTACTGTTTCAACGTCCCTGCCCTGACCAGGCCCAAGAAGCTCTGATATTTGTGACAATGGCAGAGGGTCTGCGAGGGCAGCAACAACGGACAAGTGCAGGAATGCTCGCCCAGAGTGAGCGCACGTGGAGAGGATGAGGTCATATAGCTTGTAGACTTCCGTTCCTGGCAGCAGGTCGCTCGTGAGCTCAAGCATGAGCTGAAGCCGACTGCGGGGGTCATTGTACCCGTCGTCGACAAACTTCATCATTGTAGACGCCACGATGAAACGTCTGCCTGCTCGACTTGCCAGTCGCGCAAGCTCATCCTCCGTTGGTTGTGGAAAGTTGCAATGGCGACTTTGCAGTTCTCTAAACGAATGCTGCAAGAATATATATATATATCGTTGTCAACATCGACGCCGTCTAACGAGATGGTAGCAGCAACACCCTCCCCAAAAATCTTCACTGGTATCTCGCACACCAATGGGCGCACGTCATCGGTCTGCATGGCTTTGCGAATGTGGTTCTCGGAGCGACTCGTGAGTAAGATATGGGTCACGGGCAGATCAGGTTCGCGAAGAGCTTGACCAAGCAAGGAGATGAGACCAACGAGCTCGTCTTCCGATGCACATTCATCCAGGGCGTCAACGACGAACGCTAAAGGCGGACATTCGCGCAGTCTGAAGCGAAGCCTCCGGAGAGGGCGGAGAAACAATGCCTCCATCTGGTCGCGAAGAGACTTGTCGGGGTCTAGAAGCGCAGGATTCTCTCTGACCGCTTGGTTCACATCCTCCTGGACGCTGGGAAAATTGCTGGCAATCTGATAGGCAAGTGTCGCAAAGAAAAAACCAGTGGTACGGCGTTTCGTGTGTTTGCGCGAAAAAAAGAACGTCCCCGCGAGTCGCCTTTCCTTGCTCTGTTCTGTCACTTTCAGGCCTCTCATTCTCTCAGCAACAGAGAACGCAACGGCAGACTTTCCTACACCAGCCGTGCCATGCAACCAAATGATCCGACTCTTCTCTCGATCATCTAATGATCCATAGATGTACTTCAGCAGGTCCACCCGTGTGCCCTCCAAACATTGCGGATGAGGTTGACGCTCGCGTGAGTCATATTCGGCACCCTTGACAGTGACCTGGGAAAGTTTCTCCCAAGTTCCTTCATAATCACGAACTGTCGATGAAGTGAGAAAGCGAGTGTGGGGTGGAAGATGGAAATACTGACATTGATCCATGGGCACAGGTCGATTGTAAATGTGATAAGGGTTAGAACAACCGGGAATGTACCTTGTACGTTGTGGGAAGGGTAAGTTCTGAAAAGGCTGAAGTTGTGACACTAAGTTCTGGTGTCAAGCTAGGCAGCGAAACAATCAAGTTGTAGAGTGATGGAAATGCGCGCGTAGAAGTTGCTGTAGAGCTCGCTAGTGTTGTGGAAGACCTGCTGCAGGTTGACGAGTCGGGTCATACATTTGGCTGTACGGGCGCTATCATATACAGCAAGACATAAGTAGCTGTCACAGCCACCAAGAGTCTGCATGATGATATTATATTTTTAGTCTCACACATTCTTTTCAGAAAACACTGAATGTCACTGGGGCCGGGGAGAGAAATCAGTCTTAAGTGGGGTGGGAAGAAGAGTGAGCTGCACTTGCGTGAAGAACTGAGATTGGCATCAAGAGTGAAAGAGAGCAAGTCTTCAACGGTGTTCGAGATGGGATTGAAAACGAGATCATGACTTGGAGGATCTCGACTGCCTTGACCTTGCAGTACCGGTAACATCACGGTCCTGTAGTCACACAGCACAGTGGAACGTCAAAAAAAACCTGGCCGGCGTCGCTGCACAGAACGTCGTGCGTCACCATCCTATAGGAATACGTGTGAGATCTCGGTCAACTTAAAAAGAATTCAAAGCACAATCGCTGTTGGATGAGCAGAGCGATTACATAGACATTGCATGATCACCTATCAATCACACAACGGGCGCCGGTGAGGTGTGAATTAGCCAAGTCCGTTTCTGCGATACCGCGTCGGAGGAGAATATCCAGATCCATCACAGACGTCTTACCCAAATACCCCAAGTACAATTAAGTGGCGATAACTACAAATGGAGTAAAGAATATCAGATCATTCGAATATCCATCGACATCACAGACATTCAATCCAATCCAGAGCGTAGCGTATGGTATGAAAAAATAACAGCTCGAGACATAGCAGAGAGACAGACCCCATCGACAAAAAGTGTAATGTTCTAGAAGCGCGCGAGAAATCATCGTAGGGGATGATATTAATGATGACCATCCTGGTATTCAGGAGACAGACATCCGATGAAGAGCCAGAAGCGAGTCCAGAGTCCAGCCTGTCTGAGCACTGCATCAGGGCGTGAGGGCGTCGAACTTGTAGCCGCTGCATTATCACCGACAACAGGTGTGGCAGACGAATTAGAGGCAGCTGGCTGGGGTTGCAAAGAGGGTTGGGTCTGAGTTGCTGTGCCAGATTGCTGCGTGGCATTGGGCTTGGCAGGCCGTGAGCTGCCTGCAGTGGGCTTCTGCCAGGCCAACGGTCTTTTCCGAATCTCCCCCGCTGAAGCATTTCTCTGCGTGATATTAGGTTGAGTTGAACTGCGAAAGAGAAAGAACTTACACGTTTGCCCTTTGCATACGGAACTTCAACAACTGCAGGTCGGCTCCCTTGCAATTCGATGCCTTCACCACTTTGTCTATGCCGATTCACAACATTTCGAGCCCGGTCGAGAGGAGAGGACGGTAACGTATCGTGGGCATTGGAGGGGCTGTGGCTGAACAAGCGGCTGAGGAATGTACTGCCTGGCAGTGCTGAGGAGCGGGGACGGCTTCGTGCAGAGGACTGAGAACACGGTCAGGAAAATCAAATCGAAGCAAGAGTGATGACATACATGCGATGGTGGAACTCCATCGAAAAAACCTTGGGGGACGCGATTAACAGGCGGATGCACTTTGATCGGAGGTCGCGCAGCGTTGACCTATATAATGTTTATGTTGAACAAGATGATATCTTTCATAATGTATCACATACGCGAGGTGCCGACTGTTTAGCCTGGCAGAGCGAGCTCAGTTGTGAGAATGGAATACAATGAGACTAAACTCACCTTTGGGTCCAACAGAAGGTCGTCGAGGCCAGCCTCTCTAAGAATTGCGGCAACATCCCATGAGTACGCGTTTTTGTCTTTGCCGCCAGTGGCTAGTCGCTTTCCACCTGCCGAAAACGACACGCAGAGCACTAGCTCTGCGTGCTGGATGGGCGAACAGATGGGTTGTCCATTTTCAAGGTTCCACAATCGCGCTGTCTTGTCGAACGAAACGCTTGCGAGGATGTGGTCATTTGGAGATATTGCAATGCCATTGACAGTGGAAGTGTGTTCATCCAGTACCGCAATTTGCTCCCATTTGGTTGTATTCCATGTCCTAATTGAGCGATCGGATGACCCGGAGATAAGCGTTTTTTGGTCCTTGGTCCAAGCCAGGCAATGCACTGCGTCGGTGTGTCCATTGAGAGTCGCAACTAGCTTGCCTGTCTTGGCATCCCATATTTTAACTGAGCACTCCATGGGGTCTCCAGTATAGGGCCCATCCCATCCACCAGTCGCAATCAAAGTCGTGTCTGGTGAATAGACGACTGCATACACGTATTTGTGCCCGGTTTTGATTGATGGGAGGATGTTTTCGATTGGCTCGGGGATTGTCTCTGCATCCCATTGCCTTGCAGTCCCATCATAAGATCCGCTTAACACTCTCCGACCATCTCGGCTCCAGCAGACAGACAACACTCCCATTGTATGCCCCGTCCATTTCGTGATAACCTTGCATGTGTCGATGTCCCACAACCTCACTGCGCCATCACTACTCCCGCTAACCACTTTCTTCCCATCTGGAGACAACGCTATACTCCACACTGGACTATCTCCGTCTCTCCAGTCTTCTCCTATCTGTTTTCCGCTCTTCAAGTTCCACACTTGGAGCGAGCCGTCACTTGAACAAGTTATGATCCGCTGTCTGCCTGGCAGGTGTATGGCGCCCCAGACATAATCAGTGTGTCCTTCAAATTTCTGGCGGGGTGTCATCTTTGATATCTCTGTCGGCATAGTGGTGGGTATATCCCAGCTCCAGAATTCCAGCTATCAAGTGCAGCGTCATCATCTCAGCATTCATCCGCCATATTCCAAAAACCGTCACTTACGAGGACAACAGCGAAGGGCGGGCAGCAGAGGTTATGGTCAGGTCAGAGTTGAATGCAGTGGTACGTCTTACATGCCTAATCCTCGTGTTCATTTCCCAGCTAACACAGCATAGGCTGTGCAACTGAAGCGCCCAAACATCATATGGTCCACGTTCCGTGAAGCTTTAGTCCGTGATTCGCTAGTTCTCAACCACTAGGGAAGACGAGTGGCCATTCGCTGCGATGCGTCCTCGTGCGTCCTCAAATCCACTACTATTGAGTAGGATAATAAGTTGCGTTAATTGCCTATGTGCTAGCGCCCGCTATCTAACTGGTGATAGATCGAAGTAGCGGCCTCTTTTAAACTTACTGACTGGTGGATCCCGGAACATGCCAACGACGGCCCGTCAACGATAAGAAGTAGAACGATTTACTTGCGCAGACATAATTCCATCGCGTACGGTCCTATCGTGTCACTCTCTTGCAGACACTATGCCTAGGCGACTTACATACTTGAAAGCTGAACACAGATTATCAACTTTCATGTCTCCAGGGCTCGATGGCGATAACCGGGTGTGCGTATTTGATCTCGTATGATTATCCTGTACCATGCTGTCCTTCGGAACAAACCTAGGAAACCCGCTTTATCATGTTGTTGTAGCCAACCAATGGTGGCGAATAGGCAGGGTGAACAAGTGTAAGATGCAACAGCACGAGACGCCTGATGATATCCTCAACCATTTTCGTGGACAGCCTGTTTCTTGGTGCACGTCGTATCCGGAAGGGAGTATGGTAGTAAGGGAAGACTCAGCCACTTCCATCATTTCGCACACCAAGACGCCTCTCGGCGAAGAAGTCTTCAACAACTATGGGCTCAAAGCGAACGATGAGCTGATACTCGAGTATGGCTTCTCGCTCCCACACAACCCGGAGGACAAACTACGCTACGGTTGAGTGGATCCTCTAACAAGTGGGCGATCGGTCGTCTTGCAAGCGGTGTGGAAGGACTCTGGAACGAAGAGAGGCAGTTGATGACTGAAGCACCGGAGGAGACAGGGTATGAAAGCGATTTAGAAGCAGCATATCTGTTGCTGGAAATGGTTCAGAAGAAGTTCGATTTGCTTCCTGATCTCCCGGACGAGAATGGCGCTGGCATACATCCGGCGGTGAGACTTATGCTCAAACACTACCTAGAAGGTGGATCACCATCTAGAAATTCGTTGCGGAGTTTCTTGATGTCGTTTGCTAGGGCAACGTGCATTCTTACTTCTGCGGTGGAGGCTGCAAGGGATGAAGGTATTGAATTAGTATTTGATGATGAATAAATGTGGAGAACATGAATGAGATTTTATGGTGCGTACGACATATGTAGTCATCGAGCAAAGATGTGTAAGAGCCGGGTCTGCAAGAGATGGTCCAGTGCTGTGAGCATTCAGACCTTGAAGTTGGATGGTCTCTCATCAAGATGCGAGTTAAAAGATGTAACAAATCCGAGATACTTACCATCGAGGAATAAGAAAACAAGTCTAGATTAGTCTCGCTGGGGATGAGCTGATCGGACACCTGTTTCGACCCACCCTTGACCAGAGACCAAACCATCGGGAAAGGATGCCTCCACTTCAAATTCCCCCAGAAACTCAACATGACCATCAACTCCAGCGCCCACACCAATGTAACACCACAGTACATGGTAATTTGCTTTGCGAAATCTATGGTGTGCATGATATTAGATGGTGTTCCTGAAGTTACAACTGCCACTGAAAACTTACCTGACCATGTCTCCGCAGTCTCACCATCATAATATTTTAGGGCTGCTACCCACAATACACAAAATATCCAGCATAATATGGAAAGGCCGCGTGCATCCTTTAGGAAAATTTTGCGGGTAGTGGGAATTCGTACTAGGACAACAGCGAAGAGCCAGGTTGCTGCCATACTGACGGCAATGACTACTCCAGTACAGGAATGGTAATGGTTGACGATGAATACATTCATAAACGTGATAAGGTAAATCCAGAAGACGACAATTCGCACTAGCACTAGTTGCGCCATTGCGATGGGTGTGGTAGTAAAGAGTATTTGGATAGGGGTAAAATCAAGATGACATAATAGTGATCCGCGAGGTGTTCGTGGCAAGGTTCTTACAGCAGGGTAAGCCATGGTAGCTTGCTCGACGACTCTATTGAATTTGATTGTTTCACAAGCTCCGCCTGAAATAAGGACCCACCATCTGTTCACTTTCACTTTCATCCGCAAACTAGAAACGACTGCACACCTTCCTTCTGTTATGGTCTGCCCGGGGGACATTAGTCACTAGCGCTCGACGTAGGCACTCCACATTGCTTTCCACTATCTGATCCCAATGTCATGCAACTTTCAGACCATCTTCAGTTACGCTCAATCGATACGACGATCGTGTCGTATCGACATGCCGGCAGTCGTGATGACATTCTCACTTGCATTGGATTCGTACCTTTGGAAGAGAGAAGAAGATTGCAAGGGAGGACGTAGAATCAGCCAGTTGATGTCGTGTTTAACGATTGGATGAATACTTCAGTGCTTCCAAAACGATTACATTGGTACAAAAACACCTCGCTGACACAACGGAACGACTTTGTTGTGTCAGTCCTTTTCTGTTCCAACCATTCTGGGTCTCCGCCTGGTGTTTAGGATGACTATGACTGGAGAGACAGAATACTAACGTTCGGCTGAAGTCCTAGCATATAGATGCGATTCGCATTTTCAAAGAATGCCATCTTCACGATAGACACCGCCTGGTCTTCCGTGAGGTCTCGTTTGCTGACGAAGCCCGCTAGGACCTGAAGAACCAAAGTTCATATCTAGGAATTCACTCCCAAGGAAACATGCCGATTACCTCGTACATCACCTCGCGAGCTTGTGCAGTGGCAAGGTAGAACCTTTCCGGCCACCACGCCGCATCAGCTGTGAAACGGTAAGCAGTGTGCGGTGACAGATAGACTGCTGACGAACTGGACCACAAGATCTTATTGGTAGGCGCCAACTCAAGCACTTGACGTACCACGGTGCGTTGGCCGTCAGCGGAGATAAAAGGGAAAATCTCTCCGAAGTCGAGATAAACGTTCTTGTACACGGACGCGAGGTAGCCAGCGTCTCTTGTGTAAGGATAGCTGGAATGCAGGAGAACGAATATGGTTTCTGGGAAGGCCTTAATGATAGGCTGCATATGCGCCGGAGAAGACTTTGTCAGCGTGATGTCATTGTCTCCGAGACCTTCAGGCGGATAAGTATCACACAATGCGACCTGGACCGCCGTTTTGCAACGCACCTGTGTGGAACTGGACTTTCGGCAACATGAGTGGGAAGGCATCGCGCGAAGCGGTACGAAAGCTTACTAGGTTTCTTGCATTTACCTGCGATACCGAGGACTATCTTGACTAGGTGATCGTTCAAAGCTTTGTGCTCGAAGCGAATGGAGCCATTTTCCTTGAATTGTTCACATGCGGATGCTAGGCACTTGTAGAGTTCATCTGCGCTGCAGGGCGCAGGATCGACATCCAGACCAGTTCTATCGCATAAGTGAGTCGAGCTGATCATTGATTCAGGTCATGATGTGGCTACTTACCTGTAGCAAGCGACAGACTTGTATCCTACCACATGATCATCTACGGCAGTGTCATTCATGTAGGTAGTGAATTCTTTCAGGAATGTATCGCAGAGAATATCAATCGAAAGAGGCGAGTTGTCATTTGCGACGAGGATGTCTTGTAAGATGTTCTGAGCATCGGAACTGAGCATTTATCAGAGATAGGGATGGCGATACATTACCTGGCCCTCCACTTCCAATCTCACAATTCGCTTCGATGGATTTCCAGTGTATTGGTCATGCCAATTCAATTCTTCAGCCATTTCTGCAATCCCACCCAGACCATCGTCGAACAATATACATTGGATTCCCGTTGGCTCCATACAGAGCTTACACAACTCTGCATAGTCGAACTCGAGCCTCTTCTTTTTGACGCCCTCCCAGGTAGCATCGTCACCTGTCAATCCAAAAAGCTGGGATAACTGAGCTGCTGCACGCATGCAAGGAAGAGTGTGAACGGCATCGTTTAAGGCGTCACCATGGGCCTCAGATATGAGTACCTCGTATTGAATGGCGTCGCGATGCTTTGATTTTAGAAATGGGTGGGCGTGGTTGTCGATGATGGGGTACCCGAAGGCAGCTTTGGCGAGTTCTCTGTACATTGGTCCCATGGAACTTACTAGATGAGATGATGGAGTGCTCGGAAGCAATTCTTATCTAGGGGCTCCAGCTGAACCTGGAATATTAATAAACTATCGGACGATATCTTATCAGATCAAGCATTACAAAGCTGCTTCCGCTTTTCTTCATCCACACGACCAGCTGAGTGACTCTTAACATGCCTGTGACAGTCGAGGATTTGGAACGGGCCATTCGAGCTGCATTCCCCGTATCCCATCTCGTCATCGAGGATCAATCGAGTGGGTGTGGATCCAGCTATGCTATTTTCCTGGTTAGTGAGGTACGTGTTCGAAACGAGCTGAAGCTAGTCATAATCAATATGCAACGCATTATTGCATAGGTTTTTGAGGGAAAGAGTACACTTGCAAGGCATAGATTAAGTGAGAGTCTCGGCAAATATTCATCATTATATGGGGATGCTCATCGTCTGATAGTCAACCAGGCACTGAAACAAGAAATATCACAGCTGCACGCGTTTTCTCAGGTGGGCTTTGGAGCTTATTCGTGTCTGAGTGTGACACTACTTTGGTTGATCGACTTTACCTGCAGAAATCCTTTACTCCAGCGCAATATGCTACGTATCAAGCGAAAAGTGGTTGACCGATGGAGTTCTTTTGCGACAGCACAATAGTGGTGTTTCGCAGGAAATTAGACGGATAACAACTGGCATGTTTTTTTAGTTCAAGCGGGGGATGGGCCAGTAATGCTGAAATATACGCTCCGAGCGTAGCCTTCAGATCTAGTGTGATGTGAACGTGGTCTTCAAGAGGCGGTTACTCCTGCCTAGACCTTTGCCTCCGAGTACAGTAGCTGGCAATCATATATTTCCATTCAGACCACCGGCACCATTCTACGCCATTCACATGTCAAGACCATAATTACACAAACTGTGTCCCCCACGTGACCTTGTGGAAGTCTTGACTCTTTGCCAAATTGAATCATCACGGTTGTAGATGACCCTGCTTTGTCCAGTGCCTCGAACCACTGTCAGTGTGGTACGTTCCCTTTCGTTGTGGTTCGGTGAACGTCCACAGGGACGTTTCAAGTAAAACAATAGCTTTTCGCCCTGCCACTAACAGAGGTATAAAGATGCTTGCGATGGACAGGCGAACTCCCAACACACTGGTAGAACTCTCATCTTCTCTCGCGCATCTTTTGATCAATCATTCTCACTATGTCAGAAGAAACTTATATTGACGTTGACGCCCTTTTGGAAGAGCTTCGGAACTTGCCACCTCCCACCGAAACATACGCATTCTCTACGGAATCAGAGACTGAAATAGCTTTCCTTGATCACCAGCTATACACAATATTCAATGGGTTTTTGGCTCAGTTCTTCACGCCAGACATAACATCATTTGTCTCCACTTGCGATAGCCTAATCCCTCTGCTTGACCTGGCGCTACTTACTGCGAAAAATCGCCAGCTGGTATGTTTTGTCTCAAGTCATTTTGACGCGCTGGCTTACAAAAAACATAGGTTTTAGATATCCTGGAGGTGTGGCTTTCTTTTTAGCTCGCTGATCCGTGCTAGACGTTGACTCTGGCATACCAGCTTGCCTACGTGATGTTCGATAAATTTGTGAGCGTCTCTCTGACGCTCCAGCAGTGCTTGGACACACAGTACATTGTGCCGACACACTCAATCGTCCGATCGCGCTTGCTTGACATCATTGACCAATGTCTTGCGTCTCCACACGATTTAGGTGACACCCATTGTATGTATTCAGCATTCTCGACTATGTATACATGCCTCATGATGCCTGCTTCAGCCAAACTTCAGACTCTGAAATCGAAAATTCAAGAACGGGAGGATCAGGCGAAAGCCGCCTTATTTGCTTGCGATACCCAGTGGATTTATGATCTATGGGAATCATGCCCTGAGTTCAAGGCCTTGGACTCCTGGCTAACGGAAGATATTCCAGCTGCAGCACTGGAAATAGTTGCTCAGGGATGCACGTCCACTGGTCCCACTGAGGTTTTGCCAACCACAACCGCGCGACTCAGACGGAACTCGTCTATGATTATAGACAACCTGCGAGCATCCAAGTCGGGTCCCCCGGGATTATCTCAATCCTTCTCTACCCTACCCACAGCCGTCCCATGCCCCACCAACGGTATCCTTAAACGAGGTGCCTCTCTTTCCCGCACGCAATCACTTTCTGCGATGCTTCCTCCTCAAGCTCAAGCTCGTGTGCTGGTCGCACTTGGGACGGTAACTGAAGCAGAGGAAAAAGAGGACTGAGGTTATATTTGTATCGCATTTTATTGGTCTAAGCATAGTCTTGGCATATCACGCAAATATGTCTGTAGTTGTATTGGGGTTCTGAACAGCCTACACGTGGACGTGCGGGCCATTTAGAATTATCCACTGGTGAATGACAAAACACTTGTATCTGGTTTCCTTATAGTCGTGCCTTGGACAACCACTGCCAGTGAGAAGGAGCCAATGATTCAGAAAACTGTCGTCTGAGGTTGCAAACTTTTGTTGGGATGGAGGCCTGAGTCCTGGAACATGCGCATCAATGCCAGTCAAATCATACCTTGTAGGCTACATGATGTGTGCTAAGTATGTACTGACCCGGACTCTCGGAGTAGCTTCGATTTAACCTGGGAGCCGCCGGCAGCTACTTAACGATGTTTAGCCATGTTTGTTGTTATTGAATACAGAAGGCGTCAGTGACAAATACCTTTGATCAAGAACGCACACATACAACATTTAAGTAGTATCATACGTCCGGTCGACATCCAGAAAATCCTCATGAACAACCAAATTTCAGACTCTACATCGCACAGTCCTCGTGAGTTAGTCAGTTTAGTCTAACTATTGAATCATAACACAAGTGCTATCGTCTCTAGTAGCGACTCGGAGGCTAGATGCTGATCTACCTGAAGCTGAAGGAGCCCAGATCACATCAGCCCACCTCCCAAGTACTGCCAAATTATCAGAAGAGTTAGGTAGGTAGTGCTGCTGACTGACAGCACGATGTAACAATCCTTTGGCAGATACCTATGATGGGGCACACAGGTCTCAATTCTATGAATTGGGTCAGGTTGGTTACTAGTCGATGCGGTTGCGGACACGACTAATACAGCTTCCTTCTCAGAAATTATTGGAGGAGAGTATGGGTCCAGATCGGCCTTTGGTGTCTCCACCGACGACAATGTATGAGCTCCGGGGAGAGTACACTGGCGCCCCGTCTTTTGTGGCGCAGATCGACAACTTGATGAATCAAGGTTATACAAAGATTATCCGTACTAAAGGTAGTATATTAATGAAACCAGGTACTCGCACAACCTAATGCGAAACATTTAAACCAGGTGATGGAAATTGCTTCTACCGAGGTAAAGTTAGATCCACAACTTCCGCCTTTTGCATACTCATGAATTCATAATGTAAGCTCTGGCATACGCATACCTTAGCAGCCTCGTTGAATCGCCAAATCTCGTCTATTCTGCAAAATCTGTAATAGAGTCAGGCTCCAGAATGATGGAACATAATTTCATGGACGCAGATATCATTTCGACCTTCTGCGAACCCCTTATGGATCTTGTATATGCCGTTGGAAACCCCGACCCTAATAAAGTGTTGACGCATGGCCGTCTACTGTCTGCTTTCCAGGAAGACGAAAGTAAGTTTCTTGTATACCCCTCTTTTCCTGCAGCTGACACGCTCCAGCGTCAAACTGTATTGTGACGTACTTGCGACTTTTAACCACAGCCCAAATACAATCCGCGAGCGATGATTATGCTGGCTTTCTCTTCGATGATTCAGGAAATCCATTGGAACCTATCGAATTCTGTCGACAATACGTCGATCCCCTTGGGAAAGAAGCAGGTCATTATACTGAGTTATAGTCACATTGATGATATTGATGTCGTTCGACAGACCATGTTCAGGTGGCGGCCTTGTGTCGGGCTCTCAAACTGCACATCAGGATTGCATATCTTGATGGTCATTCTCCGGATGGCCAAGCCCACTTCCAAGACATCACACCGCCAGATGGCGGAAAGAACGAACCATTGATTCTGATCTATCGGTATGTCGATGATGGACTTTGTTTATCACAAGCTGATATTTGGTAGCCCTGGCCACTACGATGTTTTAATAAAGACGAACTGATTCGGTGTGGTGCAAATATTCCCCCTATCGATGTGGCATGACCGCATCTCCAACTCACTATGAGTCTGACATACCTATATATACTCTATGCGCATCCATGTGATTTGGCCGACATTCCTCACCTCTACATACTTTTGTCAATGGTCTGTATCACGCGTAGTTAAATTGTTGGCGAATACATACGGTTTGAAAGTGCTTCAGTTGGACGTAATCGCCTAGCCTGCCCCGACATGCCACCCGCACACAGCACAGCTCGACCTCAGGAGTGTGTATAATAAAGTGAATTCGAGTGTACGTGTGGAAAGAGAAATCTCTACATGCAATATACCTACCAATTTATACTTACGAACTGTTAATTAGTGAAATCGGAAGTCTGATATATTTCCCACACGTTTGAGCTGGAATCAATCATTGAATCGATCAGGCAGTCACCAACATCTTTGGTTCTCTTATCACAAAGTCAAAGAGAACATAGCCATGGATCGCGAGATGTTCCAAGCACCATATCCACCTTATGATCCAACTGATACGTCTGGGTGAGTCGGCCCTTACGCATGGCATGAGAAGAAGGCTGATGGTCCTGATCATCCAGATTCTCGTGAGTTTCCTTTCGCTCGTGCTCCGAGAGGTCTGTAGCCGACTGGCTGTCCATCAAGATACGACACAGTAGTGAAGAGGTGGCCCATCATCTTAACAAACATCATCGACCATGTGCATCGTCTTCTCCATGATATGACTTTAGAAGCCCAACAAGTCCGTGACTCGGACGTTTCTAAGGCAGAAGAACTGTCTAAGAAGACAGCAGAGGGGCAAGAAATTATCTCGGAAATAAGCCGTTTGAAGTATCGTATGGCAAGGGACCACGAACTCGAGTGGGTAGCACACGACTATCATCTTTCCTTAGGTCGCTCAGAATGCTAATAATATGACACAGAAACATTCCTCAGGATGGGGACATTCTGGTCGCAGAATATAATGCGGAACTTGATAGTCTGAAACAGACGTCCCGCAACACTTGGTTCAAGGCACCATGGTTGTATGCAGAGTAGGTTCGATCTGCCCCATAAACCTTCAAATCACTGAATTTTCGTGCAGATGCTACTTGTATGTCATCTCGAACAAGACTTACTACATGCTTAGACATGCATAGATACCGCCTGATCCGCTCGTATTTTAACCAGAGAGCATACTGGCGCGGATTTGACCCGTTTTTTACTCAAAAGGAAGAAATGTTCAAGAACAGCGGGGCAGCTATCTATCGTACGTTCGACCGGGCCCTGGTTCTCTCGGGTATGACTGACATGATGTGCTTTTGCTAGAAATCGCAACTACTATGTACGAATTAGAAAGTGAAAAGGTCAAACTTCAAGGGGATCCCGATAAACTCGAAGTATTGTTCAGAGAAATGATTCAGATGTGCCTTTGGTTGGTCTTTATTTGCGTTTTCGTGACGTTTTAATAGGCGCTCGATCTAGGGGCAATGCAACAGCAAGTCTGCCGTGAGGCTCTTTTCGCAGATCATTGACATCAATATATATAGGATCTTTCCCTCTTGACGCACCTCTCGCCGTCGGACATAGAGCACTTGCAGACGGTCGGTAAAGAGGCTCAGGAGGCAAGGTCAGACTTTATTCTTAAGGACGACCAAAGTGCTGTTTGGAGTTACATCATGACTCTGGCCAATCAAGGAAAGCGTTTGGACTTCGTGCTAGACAACGGTACTTTTCGGCATATTTTACTGCTCTTGTGTCTGATCATTTGTTATGAACAGCTGGTTTCGAGGTTCGTGATTTATCGTCTCTGCAAATAATATTGTTAACATCAAAATATAGCTATTTACAGATTTCGTTTTTGCAGACTTTTTAGTCACTTATACTCCATACTTTTCTAAAGTCGTGTTTCAGTACGTCGTCACGAGATTCTTCCAAAGCGATCATGACCTCTGACCATATTCACAAGCCCGAAACTGTTCCCATGGTTCGTTTCTGATGTCACCCCTACCGACTTTGCGAACACCATTTCGTCTCTGCTTTCTACTGCATTCTTTCCACCAAACTCCATGACTAGTCCAGAATCTGTTGCCCACTTACAACAGATGGTTACTCGATGGAAGAATTATATAGATAAGGGCATCTTCACCCTCGCCACAGATATTAGCAATGGACAGAAGATGACAGAGTTTTGGAATGGTCCGTGGCCCTACTGGAACATGAACAAATTAGCACCGGAGTTGGGGCAGTGGCTGAGTGGTTCTGGGTTGGTCATTTTCAAGGTGAGCAGTACCTGCTAGCTTCCAAAAGTTTGCCATTCGAAATATGCCGTCTTAGGGTGACCTCAAGTAAGTAGATTTCATTACCACACTGATCTTCAGACCTGAATTCTGAATGCTGCTACGAAGCTACCGCAAGTGAGCGTTTTTAGGATTTATTAACATCTGTCATAGTTACGACCCGACGTCAGACTCGCAGGTGATGTTAAGTGGCCTGTGTCCACCCCATTTCCAACCGCGATCGGTTGGTGACCCACAAATACTTTTCGTCGTTGCTTAAGAATGATATTTGGCAGGCCCGCTGGCAGGATCGTTCCCGCTTCTCAGCCTTCGTACGAATAAGGCCGACGTGGCAGTGGGCATAGATGAGAAAGTGGCGGAGAATCTTGACAACAAAGGCGAAAAGTGGAGAGTAAGCGGAAAGTGAGTTACGCGCAACTTTGGACCGCTGACCGGATGCTGAGTGCTGAGCGATATTTTGCAGGTATGCTTTGGTGAGCTTCTTGCCAGGAAGAATTAGTCAGTAGACTGGCACGGTTTTTGTCGTCAGAACCATCGCTTTCATAGGCTGAATATGTGATACCACAATTTTACTTAGAATATATTTCAAGTTTCCAACGTAGCAGATCTGAGGCTTCGGACCCCGGCAACATTTTAAGCCGAAGTTGTCTGTTAGGCTTGCTGTTTTGGGTGTACTTTGAGTTCTAGTACTATATATCATGGTACTAATATAACTCTCAGACTCGAAGATTTCGGATCCACGGTTCTGACGTTCTGAAGACGGTGACGGTACATAATCTTCCAAGTCGACTCGGAGCATCTGGAAGTATGTTTGCACTCCATTTGCTGAAACGACGGTGTTTTCACAGCGGATCACTCAAACATGTCCTCACCCCCTCTCAGCGGTGGATATCGTCTTCTCCAGCACTATTAAGGAGTACAATCAATGCAACAACTATCCCAGCAGAACTCAAGGCCATAACTGAAACGGAAGATATCAAGTCACTGGATAATCTTCTCAAAGTCGTCAGTCAGTGTCAAACCGAGTGTGTCGGCGATATTGCTAATCTCGAGTTGGCGGCTTTGCAGGCGAGAAGGCCAATCCTGCTTACCACAAGTACGATTCACGTTAAAAGACGGTAAACAGAGCTGACTGCGATGTAGTATTATGCCAATGAGGACACCAATTATGTGGTCACAGGCACTCTTAAATGCCACCTCGACATCGAAACATTCTGAGGGCCATCCCGTAGAAGCTCCTGCACCCGAACAACCACTTCCTCCACGATACATGCACGATACATACGCCGAAATTCTTCTTCCGTTTGCGTCTTCTCCGGAGTTATTCGAGCGTTATACTAACGCATGGGGTGGACTTCGGACTGGCATGCTTATGGAGCACCTTGACTCACTGGCTGGGTCAATATCTTACAAGCATATGTTGGGACCGGACGTGGAAACGCTTGGTCATATAAATGAAAGAGGCTTTTACATTGTCACTGCTTCTGTTGATAGGTTGGTAGATATCATGGGAAAGTTAAATTGCGCTTTGAAACTTGGCCCAGACTGGACGTTCTCGCCCCTCTTTCGCCTGTCAGGGATATCCGCCTGAGCGGTATAGTGATCTACACTGGGACTAGTTCAATGGAGGTGGCTGTGAAGATGGAAGCTCTTGGTACAAGCGGCGTGGAGGATACTTTGCTACTTGGTCAGTGATCACTGCTTGTCAGAACTTTGGCTTGAGGAGTATTATTCCCACAGGTCGATTCTCTATGGTATGCAGGGACGCCCGAACTCACAAAGCTCGGCCAGTAAACCCACTCATACTTGGTTCGCGCGAAGAGACTGCATTGTACGCGATAGGTGAAAGTGCGTCCCCGTCTCGCACATTTCGTTGAATCCGCTGAGGACAAGTAGATGCAAAGAAGCGCAGACAATCGTTGGCCCTTCGCTCTCTTTCTAGGGTACCTCCGAGTTCTACTGAAGCGGAAGAATTGCACTCGATGTACTTGCAATACGGACAAGACAATGGTCTGTCCAACTACGAACGCGTTTGGATGGGCGAGACACATTTGGAGAAGACCATGCTCATGTTTCCTCAAGAGCGCAAGTTAGTTTTTATTTGGTTTTTTTCCTTATGCGGCCTTGATAACATGTTTGAAGTGTCCACCAGAAAGTCTTCGGAGGTGACTATTTTGAACTATGCCTTGCACAACACTGATAGTCTTGCGAAGGCTATCTCATGCGACTTGCTTATGAAGTGTGTCGACTACTGATACTACTAGCTGCGTCATTGATATAGCATTTTTAGCTTGGTTTCGCGAATGCCTCACTCTTTACGCGTTCGCACGTAACGTTCATGTCACTGGACAGTATCTCTTTCGCCAAACCCGTTCCAATAGGATCTATTTTGCGGCTGACCTCGCAAGTTCTTCACACTACCCCTTCTGGGGAGCTCCCTGGTGTAGTGGTACATCTTAAATCTTAGTGTTCTTGCAGTTCGCCCCTAAATCCCTGTTTGTCTTGCAGCATGTTGGGGTTCAAGCTATTGTTGTCGACGTACGGACTGGGCACGAGCAGACTACCAACGATTTCCGTTTCACTTGGTATCCGGATGATGGTGCAGCGGCTCTTAGACAAGTCGTCCCGAAAACCTATCAAGGTATGGGGGAGCGCATTTTAAATTGATTCTCTGGATGATAACTTGTGGAATGACAGAGGCGATGCTGTGGTTGGAAGGGAAGCGAGCACTTGAGATGGGCGATCGGATCAGGGGAGAAAGAAACAAGAAACCGAGCGCCTAGTGGTTATACTAATTGATGTTCCTCAGAGCAGTCCCCTAGATTAACTCTGCTACGAGAACTGGGAATATTATCTCGTGCCTCTGGAACGAGAATGAAGTGAATTGATTCACTCGAACCCCGGGGCGACCAACCGGTTTTGCGGAGTTAGTCAAGTCGGCCGATATCATACGGGGTGTCGATGAATAGTAAGGACTCGAAGCTGAATGGCAGTCCGTTGTCCTGGCCAGTGTCTATATTCCGTCCAAAGCCCGAGTCAGCTGGGAGCCTGGCCAGAGGTCTGTCCACTGCAGGTAGAGAAATAGAACACGAAAAATAAGCTCGCATCAATAGTCTTCATGACGTGCAATGGATAAACAACCTGGGTAAGTTCAAAGGCTGAGTCATTTCGACTTATCTCTCCATGTGCATAGTAGTACTATGTTCAACTCGGAAACACGAATTTCTTATAATTTCAACGTTCAGCCAAGATTTTCGTCTGTTAGTGCTGTACTCGAGTAATGAAATGCAGTTTTGTGAAGGTATATTTATTCAAGGCACATATACATTGGCTATTAGAGTTCACTGACCTCCTTGCTATCTCCACTGAACGTTCGAACTCTCATGCATGACAGATTTGTCTACAGTCCAAGTTCTCATAGATCTGTGATATATCAGTCTACACCACGACGTCGTAGTCAAGCTACACAGTTTTCCTGACTTAGTTTTTTGTACGCCACGTCCCTGCGCCGTCTCCCCCCAGCACAACTTCGCCACAGCTACTGCTCTTAATCAACTTCAGGTTCTTTACCATGCCGCTTAGATTCATTCGTACGAAAAGGCTAGGGATTGGTATCGACCCTTTGCAAGCAGCGATCACTACAACGGCTTTCACCAGGGATCTCATGTCAATCATGCAGTTTCCTCCTGCTACTGCCGCTGTCTCAGTTTTGCTACTCATCTTGCAAACTATCCAAGTGAGTAGACACTTGAAACATACATGTCTGCGCGTTTTTCGACGTGTGTTCGCCTTCATGTAGGGCATCCAAGTCAACAGGTCCGGTTGTGATCGCTTGGCGCGTCGTGCTGCACAAATACTAATTGATATCGATGAACAAATGCGTGGAAGATACCACGAAGCTCCGGAAGCGCTTCTCAGGAATTTGGATAGGTTTGAAAGGTATACCTGGCTGTTATCTGTGAAGTTATTCTTGACCGATCGTCTGTTCTCAACTCTTGACAGTACCCTGATTTCTATCCATCAGTTCATGAGAAACTTGGCCGATTCAAAATGGAGTGATAGGTTCCTTCGGAAGTCATCAATTGATGACGCTTTGGTCGAATATATGCGTATGCTGGACGAGGCAGCGCAGGCTTTCCAGGTGCGCGTGGTATTGAATTCAGCTTCCAATTACTGAGAAGCCATTGCAACGAAGCTCGCTACTCTCATCAATATACACCTCGCTGTGAGCTCACTGAGCGGACATGCAGCATCGAATGCAACTGCTGAACGAGTCATTGATGCTCCGCCTCCGCCTACCTATCATGAGGTTTTGAATGAACCAAACTCGGTCACCTTAGAGATACGAAGCCCAGGGATTGTCGATGCAGCGGAGTGTACGGGTGTTGAATCCGATCCTCCGGTAGCAGCAGGGGGAGAATCCTTGTCACCATCCGAAAAAAGACTTACAGACCACTATCTCCCTGCGGAACTTTCATCACTGACCCTAGAGGATGATCATGGGGTCAGGAATAAGTTCTATTATTTTTTTCTTGCTCATGCATTTATATCACACTAGTTTCGACGATACCACCAGTCCGAGGTTATCTTACACGGCCGGCCTCGATTGCAGGACGGATGGTGGGCTGGTGCGACGGAAGTCCAGGTACAAGGGCAACGAGCTTTGATCAAGAAATATGACGGTGACAAGGACCGTGCATACTCTGTAACATGGCCATTTTCGTATCTAGGGAGTGTTGCTCAAATTTGGTTTTCAGAAATGGCTGCGAGACGTCAAGGTGCTGCAGAACCTTTAGTATGTCACACAAAGCACTTTGATTACACCTAGTCTCATTTTCTAGTCACCCCAATTTACCTCAGATGCTTGGATTCTCGGATGAACGAGCCCCAACTCCTTTTATCTTACTGGCAAATGGTATTCATCCTCCCAGGCGTTTGCGATGCGATATCTAACACAAGAGCAGTTCAGACGCAGAGCCCCCAAGCTCTGGTTCGCGAAGTGCTACGCTCGTCAAGTCTCGGGACCTCGATAGAGCTCTTGTTGCGTTTTGTAAGGTCTTTCTTTTGGCTAGGCGAACACCGTTTGATAGAGTGAAATACAGTATCGCGACCTTGCTGTGAATTATTCACCATAGATATGTCCTCGTTCTTTATTAATATATATCTAGGACACAGCGATGTACGTCCAGAGACAACTTAACCTGGACGAGAACAAGGTTCAAGATTTCATGGAGGTGTGTCATCTGACCGGCCTTGCAACTCATATTTACAGTCGTGTTTTCTGCAGGCCTCCTCATTTCGAGTCAATTCTCTCAAAACTCTTGTGGTTGGGCTGCCTCCTCCTCGTGAAGGCGAGTGGTATACTGCACGAAACTACGGGTTAGCACATACATTGCTAGATGCGTGTTTGCGAGTAAGCGTAGTCTGTTGTATGCTTCGAGCTTCATACTGAGGAGCGTGTAAGATGTTGCCACACAACGGGCGGGTCACTTACTCGTATGATAGAGGGGAGGAATTTGGTACGAATTCAAGCTCATGATAATTTGCTCGCTCACACCATTGCAGTGACAGAAGAGATGCAAAAGAAAATCAATCACCTCGTCACATTGGCTCGAGCGCTGCTTCCCAGTGGAAGGCAGTCCCCTGTACTCCCAACACAGTTAGAAGCACTGATCGAAGAAACAGAATTTGAGACCCCTTCGCTGACTCTGCGACAAATACGGGACCTCACTTGGAATGCTGAAGGCGCCCATGGTCATACATGGTATGAGAGGAACGTGCCAGCTGGTAAGTTTTCTGTCGGTGACATCGGATACATTCCGGTTGGGGGAGATTTTGGATCCTTCGTTCTTCTCAGCAATGTCATCAAAGACGGAAACGCTGTGCTCAGTCTATCTCAGCGGTGGCATGGCGAGCACTGGTGCTGGGAGCATATCCCAGTACAGAGGCAACCTCTCCAAGCTTACGAGCTGCCTGAAGCTGTCGCAGGGTGAGATTTTTTACGAACTGATAGGGATTATGATAATGATATCATGACGAGGTGGCCTGTCGCAGTGCCTCCATACAGTCAAATCAATGTCGTGGTGGTGCACGAGGCCTATCTTTCCTGTGTCAAGGATGCATGGCAATATCTACTGAAGAATGGAAAGGACCACGCCGTCCATAGTGGCATTAGACCGGAGGATTTGATCCTTGGTGAGCATTTCCTCGATCCTGCCCGACCTTGGGATGTTACTCAGCCGTTACGAAAGTGACCCATGTTGGAACCCATCAAGATTTTTATGTCAGGGATTTTCGACCAAAATCCTTTATGTCACAAACACATACCCCGAATACCCGGTTTGCTGTTAATCAGCCCCATCACCAACATAGACATGGCTTTCACCAGCCACCAGGGTTTGGGTTCCAGAACCATGGTGTTCCGTTCAACCAACCAACCCTTCCTGCTATAGTGTATCTGTTAACCTCGTTGGATGCTGATCACGAACCACATTGGTCACCTTCCCCAGTGTGCCTGCCAAAAGGGGTGTCGCGTCAACCACTGGCACATCATTTTACGACAATGGTCGGGTGGTGGGTATATTTTCTTAGATAAGCGAAGTCAGACTGATCTTTGGTGCATAGGAAGACTGGGTTTTTGAACTATGTTCAGCTTCATGCTGAGGACTTCGATGGCACCTGATGCTTGCCAACCCAGGCTTAGGTCAGGGTGCTAAGCTCCAAGCCTTGCGTGAGCACAGAGGGTAAGTAGCACGGTACATCGATGTAATATGCGGGTGGCATATTACGCGAATTGGCCGGTCGTGGATATCTGGATGATCGGCCCTTCATGCATACTATACACCATAGAGTTGTAGCCAAAAAATGCGTACACAAAGCGGCTCTTATGTAATAAAACTTTGCTAAATAATCTCAAATACCGGAGTCGTCCTTCGGCAAGAGAAACAGGTTTATTTTGCAAGCTGCCATGAGCTTACCACTGGTCGCTCCAATGTTTCCTGCGGGGAGGGAACCCCTTCCTCCGGGAATGACAGAGGAGGACCGTTCTCAAATGCTCGAAGCCAAAAAGTACCAAGGGTGGATGACCATGGGCATGGAGTCTTGTGCCGCAAAGACGGTCATTGCTGGTGTCGGCGGTAAGTGCACCATGTTCGAAGGCGCCTAAGTCATAACCCAACATTCATTATCAGGATAATTCAACAGGTCTCGGCATTGGCGCATTTTTCTCTCTTATGTCCTCATCATTTGCGTACGAGGATCCTTTGCTACGGCAATCTACGCAAGCTGGCATGAACAACACTCAGAAGGCCCGTGAAATATTCAAGGAAATGGGTAGAGGAATGTGGAAAAGCGGAAAAGGCTTTGGAAAAGTTGGAGCATTGTTTGCCGGAATAGAATGTGTGATTGAAGGCGTAAGTTTCATGTAATTGTTTCCTTTGACCTAATCTCACGCGTTCACCAGTACCGAGCGAAAAATGACATGGTAAACCCGATTGCTGCAGGCTTCGTTGCCGGAGGTGTTCTTGCTCGTAGTTCGGGACCTAAAGCTGCTCTCGGTGGTGGATTGGCATTTGCTGCATTCTCCGCAGCCATAGATTTGTTCTTACGGAGAGAACCTTCAGAGTAAGTGTGAATTGCTATACGTCATTAACAAAAGCATTGATTTTCTTTCAGCGACGACTGAGTCGGTACACATATCAGGATATTAGATCATTTATTCCTTGTTTTTGGAATTAATACTAATATGTGATTTCTTGAGTGAAGTTTTGTCAGTACGATCTGGATCTTGCATGTGGTCGCGTTATCGTTCCTTGTTGACGCGGATGGGTACACAGGAATCGTTTCACTTTAACCTGATAGTGCCGCTCAGCACTCAAGGCTGGTGCATCCACCAAAATATTCCTCTGCATTTGAGCCATCATCAATGTCACTCTGACGGTCAACCAGATGCAGGAGACCTTCTCGTCACTCGTGCAAATTCTCGATCACGAATTGAAACGAGGATGACACTGACCCTGTAACTTGCCTGGGTCCGACTTTTCAGAAGTGAAACGCACTCACGCGATACACATTCACAACAAATTAACCGCAGACCACAAAGTGGCTCACAAAGCCACCGCAATAGCCTAAACCCTTCCCCCCCAAACTGACGAACACGTCTGAATTTCGTCGCTATAAGCCACTGGGCTCTCTGATGTTCGATCAAGTCATGCGCACAATATGGAAAAATACTGTCACTCACGTCGCCGATCATCAGAATATTGCATTTGAGTCATTCTGTGCGCTGCTCGAACGAACATCACAGTAAGCCGTTTTGGACCGCTCGGCCATCTGTCCTGGGTCCCAATCTACCTTCCGTGAACCTCTCACTCCGATTCGCACTACCCAAATTCATGCTCGATCGTGTTCTACCAGTTCCAGTGAGAGCCTGCGCGTCTAACAATGCCGACTGAGGGAACAATGCCCGTGACAATGGCGAGCGAAGAGAAGTATGCGTACTTTGATGACTAGATACGGAGATAAATTCGTGCAAGCACTTGCAGGCACGTATTAGGCCCATAATTTCACCTTCGTGAGTTCAAATGTCAGCGTCGTCGTACAACCTATCATTAAGATATCGAGAGCATGTGCACGCAGGGCGAAAAATAGGGATATAGGCTTAATGACGAAAGTCATGCTAAAGGTATAACAGAGTCAGAGGTTCATGTACGTGGTCGGGAGAATGAATTCTAACAACTTCCTTTGTCATCTCCTTCTTCCACCTTGCAGTTGCTGGTAGATGAAGAGATGCATGTATATCTGAGGACAACAAGAATCCGGTATATGGGGTTCTCCGGAATCTGTCGATGGAACCTTCCTCACCATACACATCATAGTCCAGGATACCTATTGCCCAGGTCCTATCGTGAGGCCTTGGGCCGATGTGCCTCGCCTTCACCTTAAAGTAATCATGCCTAAGCGAAAGGCATCTCGAGTCAGGCAATTCTTCACTGATGTCCTCCACCTCGACGACCAATAAGAGCACCCTAATTTCGAGTCCATGGTTGGTCAACACAAAGCGCCTATCTCCAATCTCGTAGCTTGGGGTCTGGTCAACTGCGGTTTTGATACATCCTGCAGCATAGGAGTGCGGAGCATCCGGGAGGGCCGCATTATAACGGGAACAACGACCGCTCCATAGAAACACGTCCCACTTGTCGTATCTCTTTATTATCTCCTCCATAAGACGGAAGAAGGCTCTTTTGCCTTCACCGTATGCGATCGTGAGGCTGATATCGAATATTCCGATAAGGCAGTACGCGACGTCTTCGATACGAGTCGTTCGCCTCCTGGATGCCCACAACATCTTTTCTGGCACTCGGTCTATGCCAGGTGTGAATGATTCAAGATCATCCAGATCAATGTCCGTGAGCGTTGATATCTTTTTCATCATGACTTTGCTGTCTCTGTTGTCTCTATCGTTCGTAGAGCCTCGGATGAGGGGCTTCCAGTTCGCTCCGTAAAATTTGATTTGCGACGGAGCAAGAAGCTCTTGAAGCGTCCATCCTCTTTTGAACCAAGCATCGACTGCCTTTTCACCACTTTCCCCCTTCTCCTGCAGTCGAAGAGCTGCGAGGTCTGCCGTTTCCGAAAGCAGAGCGATGCACACATGGGAATTTCTGTACCAGCGAAACATGGAGCGGATGGATTCATCCAACTCTGAGCTGCTTGTTTTGTCTATGCAGCACGTATCAGACCAAGCGAATTCGCAGTTGTGAACATCCTTCGCTGTACGGCAGAAATGTTGAAGCTTCTGCCATCCTGGCATGTGGTCATCAGGGACTTCCATCGGTTCCTTCGGTATCTGGTGATGCAGAAGCTCTTGCTTGTCCGGCAACCATCTATGTGAGAGGATAGCGTATTTTAGTTCCTTCTTCACGCGCTCTCTGATGCGATCCTCCCTCTCCTCCCCGTCCACGATCATCTTTTCAGTAAAATCTGCGTAAATGTTGTCGGGGACCCTTTTCCCTTTGAAGTGCTCCCTGACGAAATCCCTGTCCACGAGTTGAAACCTTATATGTTCATCGCCTTTGGTGACATGAAGTAGACGAATGGGCATCTCGTTGGTGATATATTCATTGAATACTTCTTGAACGAGAACTTTGAGGGGGTCATGACTGTCTGTTGCAGCAGTGGGGGCTCTCATGGTAGGAACGTCGAAAGTCATCTAGGAATGTTAGAAAGCAGCGAATGTCATATGCATAGCATGAAACCTACGATTGATAGCTGTGGTGACTGGGAGATCCCTAAACGCTCTGGAAGGAATACAGGAAGTTCTGGTCTTTAAAGGCTTGTACATCCTGCTGGGAACGAACAGAGACGACAACCTGTGGACCTATATTCAGCACATAATCACGTACGCTACCCTTCCCGTGTCATTGATACAGCAATGTATTGCCTTCGTGAAACCGCATGAGTCCCCTACACTGCATACGAGATATCGGAACACGCTGATGGTCGTTCGGAATTAAAGTTAACAGTCTGGAACATTTGTCTTCCGGAACAGGAATATTAATGCATGATGCCAAGATTACATACTAGACACATTGTCTGCACGTGGGGTAAGCGCCTCTGGCTGTGTTTGTTCAGATAGACGTGTGAACTGCCAAACTCGCTTTCTTTACAGCATCCGTTACACCTTTTATTAAAACCGTTATGCACCAAGTCAATATGACCCACGGATACGAAAGTATACCGCAACGACGCTATGAACGTATGGTTGTGGACATCATGAATGCTATGGGACTTGCGTTTGGCGACTCGTTCGAGGATGCAGTCACCGCGCGCTGTTGCAGGAAGTTAAAAAGAAAGGAAGTCAGACCGATTGATACGCTTATGAGACAAGGGAAACATACTATTTTGCGATACATCTACCCGTCCTCGCCATCCCCTAATCAGCCTGGATGCGAATGATTGACGCCAGTATCAAAGTATGGGGAAAACACCGAGCAGGCAGTTGGCGATTTCCATACCTCTTGCTCATGGGGCAGTCTAACTGCCCATTCGTCTCTATCCTTCCATCCTTCATCTCTCCCTACCTTCATTCTCCCATTTTGCACAACCCGTTACGTCAAAACCAGCCTCTGCCAGGCCCTCGGCCTGGAGTGCGCTCTGTAGGCAACATATGGTTGCAAACTGAAGGGGCGACAGAGTGGTTGCAGACTCGGGGTGAGCAACAGTGGCTGCAGACCCATGGCGGGCGAAAGTGGCTGCATATTTTAGGTGGGCAATACCGGCTGCAAATCCGTTTCGAACGAGAATGCATTCAGAAAAAAGGGCGGGTAGGCCTGGCTGCAGACTGAGTGTGGGCGAGACTGGCTAAAAGTATCAGGCGGGGAATTCTGGTTGCAGGCTAGGGGTGAGCAAGGGTGGCTGCGGACCGATGACAGTGATGCTACTGACCCCGAGCGTGCAAGACTGGCTGCAGACTCGAAGTTGGGAATCCTGGTTACCGACCCCGCACGGACGATGCTGGCTGCAGAGCCAGAGCGGGAAAGATTGGTTGCAGTCCATGTGCAGATGTGACTGACTGCGGATTCTTGGTGGAGATGACTGGTTACAGGCAAAGGGCGGGTGAGACTGGTTGCAGCCTGAGGGCAGGCATAACGGGCTATAGGCCAAAGCTGGGAAAAATGGGCTGTAGATTGAGGGCTGCATAAACTAGTAGCTTGCAGACAGAGGATTCCAGTGAATAAGATTAGCTGTGGACTATAGATGGCGAGAGTGGTTGCGGACCCAGGTGGGGAGAGACTAGTTGCAGACCCAGGGCGGACATGTGGAAGTTGGGATGAGAGGCTCTCCCATATATTTCAGTCTTCTGTGTTTGCAATTTCCTCTCATGGCTCGCGAGGCAATGGCGTTCGAAGCATGAGATCATGCCTTACTATTTTATCAGAAGGCGAGAAAATTGCAAGGATGTGTGTTCCAACGCTTGCTTACGCTCACAACCTGACCTGCGTATGTAGCAACATCTTCTCCAAACCTGCCCAGGGCGTGGCGCCAGCTTGAAGTCATCGGGTTTATACTGTCAAGTTACTGAACTGTTTACAATTCCGTATGTATTGGCAACATGCGAACTTGAAGTAGCTTTAGTTGCAGCAAATCCTCTATAACTCAGTTTACTTACTCAAGAGCACCTGGCCTATGGAGTTACCGAGCTCATGACGATTGCGTTGAGGAAGTATTTTTATATAAAGTACGAGACAGACTTGGTCTCGGACTCAAAGTATTATGTGGCTGTGCCGGACATGTCCCTATAACCGCAATTTAATTTCTTTACGCTCTGCAAAAACATTCAAATCGAATGCTCTTCTGAGCATCGGCACTCGACCACACGCGCTGGCTACCCTCATACGTTCGAAAAAATTGGTATCAGAAGCTTTGTGCGGGGGCATTGTACCGAGTAATGCACGTATCCCAACATCAACCACGACGTCCTTGAACGGCCACAAGGCTTCTCGCTCTGCGAGGAACCTGAGTTTCCTCGGTATTCGGAACTATTTCAGTGGCCTTGAGAGACGCGTTCAGAAACGCAATGACGAACTTCTTGTCGTCCGTCGGGTGCAGTTTTCGGTTTCGTGTCCCTCGCGGGGTTCAGCGCAGGTGTTGCTTCAGACACCAAAGGAGTTGGGTATCCCAACCGAAGATTATTATTCTGAAAATCATGCCCCTCTTCCACCTTCTCAGCGTTCTGACTGGCGGTTAAGAGCCACTTCACGCACCAACCATACCCGACCATTGGATGGTCAACGGCACAGGAGATACATCAGACGTGTAATTCCTCCCCATATCCGAGTGCAACAGGGAGAGCCATTTTTCGAAGAGATTCAAGCGTATGACCAACAGTTCGTCGCTTTTCTGAATTTTGCACTTGTATTCAATCAGTTGTTCACAGTTTTTTACCCCTACTGGAGTATGAACAAACCAAGGACGAGGAAGTTTTGAGGGAGCGACTGTCCACTTGGTCTTTGCTTCGATTAAAAGAAGAAGGGTATACCTTGACGGGTCTTTCTGCTTTTTGGATGGGCACACCAAAGTTTGGACGTCCCGTAGCTTCATTTTCTCTTGGTCCTGGTATCGACTTGCCAGAACAACATAGGTTTGAGTGAGTTTTTGTCT
>QLOO01000171.1:0-30891 GCA_003313855.1 Suillus sp. MG131 | reverse complement strand
ATGAAGCCCACACATCCGCTCTCAGTACCCCAAATACAGGGGACGATGCGCATATATCCGGCTTTCCGGATAATAAGGCGCATATATGCGGCCCTGTAGTCCAGCCCCAGCCCTTACACGCCCAATCATTCACTAGCGTACATTCAGAGCATCCAACTACTACTTCGTCTACGCAGACACATCGTCATCTCCCGGAAGCTGCGACAGTCACACATGCACTCAGTCCAGTGGAAGAATCAAGCATGTCCCCTCGTTTATGGGATGCAACCATGCCTGCGCCTATCGCTGGACCACCTTTGGACCTCGGCTCCGGTATTCTGTCTCCCAAACGTGACACAACGCCCCACACAGAAGCCTCGTCTATAAGAACAGCTCTCAAACTCCCCCCGCCAGCCCCACACCCTTCACCGCTGCATAATACCATATACAGCAAAAGCGATGTTCCAACTACCCCCTCTGCGCTCCTTGTCAAATGTGCGTCTGTAGTGTCAACGCTTACGCTTGCATCTACGAATTCGGCTGTTGTATCCGAAGGGATGCTACCTAGTAATAACGTGGGCTTGGGTGCTGAATCAGATAGAAGAATCACTGGGCTGGGACTTAATCCTGAGCCCCTTCCAGCATTCAATCTCGCGTTCAACACGCCTGTGCCATTTTTCGAGTGGTTAGAGAACGGAGGATTGGACGCACTTGGTGGGAACGGCGGTGGTACAGGATGTTTACCTGCAGGGGCTGTTGGGAATACCATGTCTGCTGAAGATGAGGGTGGTGCACAGATTCACACTGGACATGTGAGGAATTTGAGCACGCTATCCACACAGAGCGGCCGTGAGCCGGGTAAGTCTTTCCGCCTTGAGCGGTTCTCGCAGGCGATGATCGGTACGAGTGGGTGGGAGGCGCCTGGAGCTATTCTAACTAGTATGTCGCTGTTCCACTGCCTGTATGTCTGTGTTGTTGCATAATTCTGACGCTTGCGATTCCAGGTTTCGACTGGCTTTCCCTCCCACGAGGTTCGACGATAGTAGACGTTGGAGGAGGAATCGGAAGCACAACGATGATTCTTGCACGGGCGTTTGGAGGTAGCCCCAGACGGCGGGAAAGCGTGAGCAGCGACGAAGCTGAAGATACGGTAGAAAATAGCAGCTTCGTCCCTCAACGGTCTTGCAACGACTTGACTCCACATAAATCTCGGAGAGATCTCAAGTCCTTTGCTTCACGAGGCGATCTTAAATCACATTCCTCTCGCGCTGATCTCAAGTCCACCAATCTCAAATCTGCACGCTCTCATGCTGATTTGAGGATTCAATCTTCTCAAGGCGAGCTCAGTGCGCGACAGTCAACGGTCCCTTCTTGTGAGGACCAGGACATGCAGTTCCGCTTCATCATCCAGGACCGTCCGGTTGTCGTCGGACTCGGACTTGACGCGTGGCGTGCGCAGTGTCCAGAAATGTTGGAGAGTGGACAGGTGATGTTTCATGGTGAGTACTCCGCCCAGATGCTTGACGTACTCTTCTTACGATATATTCAACAGACCACGATTTCTTCCTCCCACAACCTCCGCTTCCCTCATCAGACCTCAATCGGCATCCCGCAGTGTACATACTTCGTGTTGTCTTACATGACTGGCCTGATGCTCGTGCACGTCATGTGCTACTCAACTTGCGGCTTGCAAGCAGCCCAGAGACGAAACTTATTATTGCGGATCACGTCCTCCCATTAGCATGCGTTGATGAGGGCATCCGTAGCGCAAAGCACGAGCATCAGAAATGCGAAGGCGAAAAGTGGACACTTGACTCTGTTCTAGCGCACCTCGAGGGCGCACATGGCACTCTAGCGCCTGCGCCTCTGCTTCCGAACTTGGGCAAAGCAAGTGCAACTCCCTTTTCCATGGACATCGTGGTACGCGCGATGGTAGATTATTGTCTGTGCAAGGGTTTACTGACTGGGCTGCGTAGATGCACATAATTTTCAATGGCAAGGAGCGCACGCTACGGGAGCTTTGTGCGCTGGCTCTGTCGTCTGGCTGGCGCATTGCACGTGTGACATACTCGAAAGGTTCCCACTTCGGGCATCTTGTTTGCGAGCCTGTAGACATACCTGAGGATGCATTCAACATCCTCCCTGCACAGCCAATCTCGGATCCTGCGGTAGATTTGTCGTTTGAATGTGCTGAGCCCTCGGAGGACGACGAACACGAGGGCCCGCAGACCGCCCAGGAGATGTATGCCAACAAGCTTCCGTCATCGCTCGGGTCGAGGCCTATCTCGACGGCCATCTTGCCACTTTTACCTTCTCCTATCCTTGAGCGCTCGTCATCGCGTTGTGGAACGCCGACGTTTGGATCTCGTGTGTTTCTCCCACGTCCGGACGAGATCCCGTCTGGGAAATCCAAATCCTATAGCCTTGGTAGACGATGGCTCAAGGCAAGAGGCCTTGGCGTACGTAGCGTGGTCGAGAAGCAAAAGCGACGCGAAGAAGGCGCGCGCAAAGCTGATGAACACGATGACCGGAGCAGCCACTACGGATCTCCACAGCACTCGCGCGTATGGTGGAAAAGGGCGCCACCCGCTTCCCCTGTAGCAGAAGAGCGAGCTGGTGATGCATCAATACCTCGCAGTCCACTTCGCCCTCGCAGAGGTACGATAACAACTCCAGAGCTTTCACCACCATTGCCGTTGCAGAGCCCGCGCATTCCGACACAATTTAGTTTTCCAGCTCATCGTACGACGCCTAGTATGCAGTCCAACTTCCAAAGCGACGGAAGTTCAAGTGCGCCGCGGTCAAGGAGGCCAAGCGTGGCGAGTCTCACTCGCAAGCTCAACTTCTCCCCTTTTGCGCGGAGACCAAGCATAGTAGACGGTGGAGCACAAAGGAGCAGTGACACGAGCGCAAGTCCGCGATCGACAACGTTCGATACCCAATATGTCCAGTCTGTGAACCAGGAGACAAAGCTGAGGCATCAGCCGAGTTCGCCGATGATGCAGAAACACCATCCTGATAGCGATCGCGAACACAGCATCAGACACCATCCTAGTGCACCTCACTTGAAGGGTCGGTCTGCTCGCGCTGAGGAGCCTCCGCCCTTGCCCAAGGCTCCAAATATTGTACGGGATGATGGATCCTCCAGCGCTCCTCGCAAGTCCAGCCTCCTGAGCTCCCCGATCTTCAATAGGAGCAAGTCTAGTCTGTCCACGACGACCTCGCGTCAACGAAGTCGTTCGATTTTGTCAAGTACTCCTGCTTTAATGCGTGCACCCGACACGCCTGCAGAACCCACAAGCTCAGAGTCGAAACGTCGGCCCAGTACACCGAAACTTCCCCGGAGGCTCAGCATACCTATGCTCCGCCGCAAGCGCAGTCAGAATCTGACTGCTGAGAGGGATACTTAGACCGGTGGTAGAGGGGTCGTGTTGAAGATAGGCCTACTAAATTAACTTTCGTTCATGTTTTTTTCTTGCTATCTCGTCGAATGCTGTGTTCTGCGCATATTACAGCGACTTCCACTCTTTTCATGCATTTATGTAGACGTCCTCGTTGCATCACAAAGCCTGATGTTTTACCTCATTTTATGCTGTTCTCTACTTCCCGAGGAGTAAATAATTTCGAGATCTCACTGTGCACTCATGATCGGGATTTCGACCGATACTTGTAGATCGTGTAAAGCTTAAGTGGGTCCACGGTGACATCTTCCTTTGTGATAAGAAGCGTAGAAATTGCATAATGAACTGCATGTATTTCCTTGAAAAAAGCTCTAGCATACAGGCTACTCTATTGCATGAGGCATAATTGGAAGTCCATCGACATTCTTTGACCCTTGGGAAGATGTTGGAGAGTGCATAGATGTAGAAATCCAAGTGGGTCAGTACTATTACTTGCAGGCGTAATCGAACGTTGTTCCACAACGACAAACCATATGATTACAGCCAGCGATCTTTTCTATCAAATGGGAGCATCCTGGGCATCTCGCCCAGCCTGATGCTTGAGCGATGTCAAGAACTTGCTGAGTTGCTGCGTCAATAACGCAGTTGTGATTCCCAACCCCTTCGTACTTTGTACGGCATTTTCCACACGTACGGGTGGAACAACTTGGGGCTGGGCAATCGTACACTTTTCGTGACGACTTTTGGTGGAGTGCACCAAGAAAGCGACCGCAGGACGGGGAGGAGCAATACACCCGGTGCATCGTTTTCTTTTCTCGGCCCTTGAGCCGGAAGTCTGCAATTAAAGCTTGACTGACGTAGCGTCGTACTTTTGTGAAGGGAATGTTTCTGTGACAGCATCGTGGTGGATACAGAGAGTCGTCACGAACTGAGGACTGGAAGAGGTGGGTGATGCAAGCAAGGTCGAAGGCATGCCCGCATGGCGCTAGGATTGCAGCTCCATCTATGGGATCTCTGCATATGATACAAATGGGCCTGACACCTGTCAGTTACATAGTCTGCCCTCGTTCGTCTCAGCCAGACTCACGGTTCCTTCGAGGCAGCATCGACCTTCTTGATCGACTGTCTTGGCATATTATTTCAAGTGCTAGAAGCGACTCCAGTTCCCAAAGGATGATTAATAGCCAGAGGGGATTATGTACCCCCTTCGTATATGCAACTGAAAGGGATCAACAAAGCTGTCACGGTAGGAGAAAGAGCACCCAGAAGGAACGCTCAGCATTTCGTGCCTCGTTGCCTCCGCATGCATTCGATCACCCCTAAATGATAAGGATCTGGGTCTAAGGCGCTCGATATCAAGGAGTGCGAAAACACGTAGTACGCGTCAAATACAGGAGCTTACGTGGCTGTGCTAGGATGCAGTACTTGATAGGCAGGTCCTTATGACTTATGTAAGCAGAGGTGGAACGACTTCCTGAGACTAGGCCGGAACACGCAGCCCAGCATCTCAAACTCCACCATTCCGCTACGCGAATCATGAGGACGAGATCTGCCAAATGACATACCAATGTCCTACCAGCTCAATCTAAAATCGGGTGATGTGGGGCCAGCAGTCGCAGAAACGCTCACACCACGAATACCCACGTGAGCGTAGCCCTCTGCGTGGAAATCGTGGATAAAAGTACCCCCCTGCGTAAGACCGCGCCAGATCTTCCCACTGCAAAGTACAGATCTTTGAATCCTCCTCAGGCAATTTTGAGAGCGATCGCTGGTATAGGGATGTCTGCTGAATACCAAAGTAGAGGAACGATTGAGTCCTGAACTGGTGTTTGCCAGTACAAATGGAGTTGGCGATGCCAATATTTGCGGGTCTAGCACGAAAGCAAATCAACTTCTCGAAGATGACGATATGGAGCGTTAGATTGAAGCTGTAAGGATTCCATATCCTCTGCGCCCCGACCATTGCTTCACAGAGAGACTTACGGACCTCGTGTCCCGTCAGCCACATGACTCGAAGGATGCGAAGAAGCGCTACGCTTCGCATCCGAGTCACGCGGATACATCCTCTCTTCTTACCTTCATCTCTCGTTATTGTCGACAACTTGCTCGGTCCTCCATTCGCCTTCGTACGATACCCTGAACATCATCAAACCTTTTCTTTCGTTACCTCCTCTTATATTCACTCCATTGCTCCAAAAGCAGTCAAGCAGCTACGAAACTCTCGTTATTCCTGTGCACGGCGAGCTGCCTAATACCACCTTTCACTCAAATCTTTCGTACCCTCACTCACTCTCGCTACTCTACCCTGTCAGGCTCAGCGCCACCTAGTTTCCGTTTCTCAAAACCTTCAATTTCGTAACAACAAGGGCCCTTATGCTCTCGCACTTAAATACGCGCATGTACACTCATAAAAAGCAAGTCTTTTGCCTCCCACTGGGTGTATACCGTCTGTCCTTCCGAAAGCCTCGACCTTGAATCGCGATCCTTCTATTCTCATATTTCCTCTAACCTACGCGTCTGTTCCGTTACCGTCTCAAGGGTACAATCCCCATCGAACTCAATTGCAGCCTTACAAAGCTGTGTCATTTTTTCCTGAGTAATATCGTTCAAGGTCTCGGAGGTGTTGCGGTGATGGCACCGCCGTCTCCAATCTCATCCTTCCCCACCGTTATCACTGACACGAACTGTTAGACCGTCATCGTATATCACCTGAAGTATATTGGCTGCATGGGAGTTGGCGGCTCGTCACCAATGTATGTATCAGATTCTGCCTAAGACATACAATCTCCTCGTGCAGACTGATCGAAAGTAGTGTTGTGAACAAGTTGCCAATATCACAAAATACTGTTCAAACTCTCCTGATACTTGAAACATTCCACGTGCATGACAAGTACTAGTTTGATTTAATCGAGGACTTCTACTTTTGCTTGATTTCGCACCGTCATATTTCAACTAATCAAGGGCCTCAAGGAGGTGAGAACAAATATTCATCTCCATCATGTCGATTATCTGGCGATACAAGCGCTGAATATTGAATGATAGTATATCTGACACGAGCACTAGATCTCTCGCTATACCCCTTGAATATGACCGTAGTCCAGTTTGTAGCCAATATTCTATTTTACAACAATTGGCTGGGCTCGTCGACAGTCGTATCAGTTGGTGATGTCTCGATCTAGCATTGACTTGCGGTTTCGCAGTTGCAACGTGGTGGCATATGATTGGCGCTGATATTCATCTCGCAATTTTCGTCTACAGCACTCAATTAAAGATCAATTGTTTAGCTGCTTCACTGACCATATTCTGCATGCTCTTCTATCATATTCCAAGTGAAACGAAGCGAATCCGTTGAGAAATAGTGGAGATCATGTTTTCTGCGTGACGGCTGCAAAAATCACGGATCAATGTCACGAATCAGCGTCACCTGCCGCTACTGCCGACGTGGGACATTGGATTTGATGGGACGCTATGCGGGCCTGCCACGCTGGCTAGGTTGCAGTCTGGGCTGGGCTCGAATGCGGTCGGTGTGACTGTCTGACTATGCGTGACATTGTGATTCACAAAATGGTGGACACCGGGCAGTCACGAATGAAGACCTGTAGGGGATAATATCGGGAAGCCAAACATCCCCCATGACAACGGTAAACGCGATAGTGTAAAATAAAACTAAAAAAACCGTCTTCCTACCTCTATCTCAAATCGAGTACTTTGGCTTGAACCACCTCGTACAAATAATGCATTTGTTCTTCCTCACCGTTATGATAGCGTTGACAGCATCCATGTCTGCCAGCGCTTGCAGGCAAGCGCTCCAGAGTTGCGGCACGGACAGTGACTGCTGTGGTTCCACCACGGTCTGCTTAAAATCTGTGAGTAGGCACAGTTTTGTTTTGCATTAAGCTAACGAGTCACCTTTTGTGCCTCGTAATATCAGGAAAGCGGTAATAAACTCTGCTATGATCTTCCCAGCAAGTGAGCAGACTATTTGCATATAGCGGCACGCTGGTGAGTCGTATTTCCGCTCTCGCATTGTGCTGTTGCTGATAAAACAGGACACAGGATGATATTGCTTGATGAATGGACAGAGGCGGCGGGGGGCTGGGGGTACCGCATGTCGTCTCAAGTGAACGTGTTGGCATACTATTGGGTCTTTGTGTAAACAGAACCACGGGGGTCCGCTATAAATCAAATGCGTGTCAGCTAAAAGATGCGCATTTAATCAAGTCAACTGTTCGCTTTTTGTCTATGACTCGCTTACTTGACAAGTCATGCGTGGGTCAGTCTCGTTTAACCGCCAAGTTGGTCCTTGGAGCTCGACGAGACCTGGAACACGAATTATCAGCTTCTCCGGCTCAATTTAGGTGTTTCAAGATATGGTTTCATATCAGTACAAACCATCAACGTGCTAGAAGTTGTTCGACCGCTCACCATCCATAAGTCAAGGGTGTCGAGGTTGATATTGTCGAATCGAGATGTCCTCCGCTCCTTCTTCAAAGCGGCGAGTCTCCGTGCTCATAATTTCGACATGAAAGACACGCTGACGGTCATTCCAACAAACGAGGCGGAGTGTGTCGCACATGATGCATGATGTCGCGGCGAACAAATTTGACCTACGTAATGTTGAGCAAGGCCCCTATGCGCTTTGCACAGCTCGCACCTAAGATGGCAAGGACCATCTAACGTGCGAGCCAAACACAGCGTAGGTGCTGTCGGCCTAACTAAAGGGTTACAAGACCATGGATGGACGCCTCAATAGTGGGCATTTCTTCAAACAAAATCCGGACCGCTACCTGAGGAATGTAAGCCCAGGCATGTATGAAAATGGCCAGCGGGCTTGAACAATTCGTCGGTTATTATTCGATCTAAAAACCATGTGTTGTAAACACATTATTGTCAAGGTACAACATGCCAGCTTAAGCACGACATAAATATTTGATCATTACCAAAAAGGTCATGCTGGTTGCGCATTAACGAGTCTAAGCACCTTTGGGGCGCGCAACTCGAGCCGACTGCACCGCGGCTGGAAGACGATCCTGCCCACGTTTGTTGTATATCATTGCGGTCTCGATAGCAACGCCCCTGTACGCCCGTTTGCACCTGGTAGCCTGTACCACTCCTGTACTTCCGTATGGACCAGCATGTGAGGAACGTTTGGGGGAGCGAATGTTGGATGAGAGCCTGCTGGGAGTCGTTTTCAGTGTTGTGAGCGTGAGAAACTATTGTACGTACATAGTACTGGTGTCGCACGGCACACACACCACGATGTCGGATGTGCGGCTTTTTCGATTAATCTTCTACCTGACTTGTATTCCGATTTGTTGGCGGGCCTTCTCCAATGAAAGAACCAACCGTGCTCAACTCAAAGTTCCGACGGGTGGCTTATCGACAAGTCGAAAATCGATGGACTCGAATACACAACTTTCTCCTAGTGGATTCGCTTCACAGGCCACGGCCCTATTCTGATCAAAGCTTGCTCAGATGGGGTAGGAGGATTCAAATTTTCGAGAAGTCAACGCCACGACTAAACCACGCCAGGAAGCGCTGAGGAAACGGCTTGATCCGATGACTTGACAAAACGGAACTTGTGTAACGTTTATGCTCCACATCCAGCATGTGGCCTTATGATGTACTTTTCGGCTTGATTGATGAGGCGGAAGCGAGGGACATGCAAAAGGTCAATTGATTCATATGAGGAAATTGATAATGGTAAGCCGCATCTTACATTTTATCCATTGTTCTAATTCAGTCCAGGCTATAAAAAGGCTGTTGCAATAGGGTCCCTCACCAGTGGTCTGTGATACATAAAGCTCTATTGTCTGCACAACAATCAGGGCAACCACCTCTTTGATCTATTCGACGAAATCCTTATTTGAACTCTCGCTGGGCGAGGTTTTTATCGTAAACGTTTTCTCTTCCTCGCATCGCATCTCTTTTCCCGACACCCCTTTACGCCTCGCTCATTCATCATGCTTCGAAGACTTGCACGATTCCTCCCTGCCCTCGCCGTCTCCACTCTCGTTTCAGCTCACGGTTTTGTGCAGCAAGTGACGATCGATGGCACCGTCTACAAGGGCAATAACTTGAATGTGGGATCCCCTGCCCCTTCTATCATCCGCCTCGTCAGCACGAACAGTCCTGTCAAGGGTTCTACCAACTCGGCCCTTAACTGTGGGCAAGACGCTCAGTTAGCTTCTCTGGTCGGAAATGCGAACCCTGGCTCCCAGCTCGAGATTCTATGGGTCGGCGGAACAGACGGTTCATCTAATGTACGTGACTTCATACGATGTCATAGATTGACAAGTGACCATCAGTCTGCAGTGGCCGCATAACACAGGCCCATTGATGCACTACATGGCCAAGTGCGACGGTTCTTGCTCAACATACGACTCAACGAATGCCGAGTGGTTCAAGATCTCTGAACTCGGTCTCGAGGCGGATGGCAGTACCTGGTATCAGGCAAGCCTGAGTCAGTACTTCTTATACTTTGCTTTTCTTCCACTCATGTGTTCCACAGCTTCTGGAGCTCCCGTGAACGTGACGATCCCGAGCACCCTCGCAGCCGGGAATTACCTGCTCCGCGCGGAGATTATCTCCCTCCAACTTGCAATGTCACAAGGAGGCGCTGAGTTTTACCCTGCGTGTATTCAGCTTCAAATTGGTGGTTCCCAGACTCAGGGCCCGACGTCGAGCGAAGAGTGCACATTCCCTGGTTGTTACTCTGATACTGATCCTGGTATCTTAACACCAAACGTAAGCCGTTTCCTTTAATTTTTGTTCGAACACATCACCGATCACCGCACAGATCTACAACCCGCCCATCCAGTACACGTTCCCCGGCCCTCCTGTTGCAAGCTTCGTGAGCACCGGCTCGAGCTCTGCTACCGGTTCTGCTGCTTCTTCCCCTGCCTCCACCGGATCTGCTGCTCCATCCCCTACATCCACCGGATCTGCATCGGGTTCCTCAGCAAAAACTACATCAGCTGGCCCTTCTTCCACTAAAATCGCGTTATCCACCCCAAGTCCGACGGCGACGGGGCAGTGCATGCTTAGTGGTCGTTCCACCAACGAGGACGTTGTCAAGCGAGATAGCAGGAACAAGCGGATGCACAAACGGAGACTCGTCCGTGCGCACTAAATGCGACTATCAGCTGGCAAGGGTGGGCTTGACGTCCCCTTCCCTCGTGGTTATCATGTAACAAGGCTTGACGCCTCATGGCACTGCGTGCCGCATCACGACATCATTGATTCGGTCATCCACGTACACCATCTTTTTTAACTCACTCTCACTCACGTTCACTCTCATTTCGGCTCTTTAGAGCGAGCCGCTCACTATTGCATGTTCGTTCTGCTTCGTGGATACCTTGTCTATATGTATTTTTAGGTGCCCGTCTGGAACGGGTCTTGTCCATGCGCACGTAGCCATGGTTAACATAACTTGCGTATTATCACTATAGCTGCACCGGATGTACATAATGCTTGATGCAATATAACTGATTATAACACAATGATTTTTTTTTAAAGTTTATGGTCGTAGACCCTATGTTGGACATGGCCCTGAACACAATGGTTGATGCATCGATGCACATGCCTCCTGTCCATTGACGTCGACTTACAGGAGGTGTCTTCCAACCTCCAATAAACTCAAATGAGTCCAAACAAGGGCAGGTTGCCAGTATCATTTCATTGAACTCGAACTCGTGATGAGAATCTTGCTCAAGTTGATCACGTTTCGTCACTATTGAATGCATTCAGGCAAATCCTGACAACACACGTCGGACATAATCACAATCATGCTGGCTTCGCCATCAGCAACTACATTACTGGATGTATTGCACACGAAGTTTATCGCCCTCGTCTTCCTCCTTGCTCGACTCAACACTAGCAGAGGGCCCGGAGTAACCTGCAGAGGATAAAATTATGTCCAGATCGTAATTCATATGTTCATGTATCATGCTCATCATGCGGTGGGGGAGATCCGTGTACAACATATCATTACATAAGACTCAGCACGGCAGCAATAGTTATAACGTTACACCTTTGAACTTGCGGCTTTCAGTTAGACTTCATTGTTCGGGACGTCCTCACAACCTCAAATTGTTAGCGATACTTTGACCGATTCGTGGCACTGCTACAGTCTTTTCCGCCGCGATGCATTTGTCCTTTCGTTTCTTAGTCGCATCTGAAAGTATTTAAGCGATAAGCTGAACGGTGGTTTCGACACTACACTACGTACACCGTCTCACGTCTTTCAGCCCGATACTCTCAGACTACTGCGCGCGATCGTGCTCGCTGTTGACGAAAAAACTCTTGGTTAGTTCTTTCTTTCATGGTTGTTAATAGTATTGACATCTTATTAGACAGTGAACCAAGCCGGGAAAGAATGAAGCCCAAAGCAGAGCTACTGTCTCTTCCTGACGAACTTCTATCTCATATTCTAAGCTTCCTTCCTTGGCGAGACATTCTGCGCTGTACATCTGTAAGCTACTATCAATTTATCAATCGGTGTTGGTTGTCCCAGATGGACTATGATACTGATGACCATCTGGCAGTTATGTAAGGCCCTTCGCCAGACATACATGTCATCTTCCGAGCTTCAGTACATCACTGAACTGGGTGGCCAACAACTTCTCCCTGTCTTCGATGATCATATTCCTTTTCCAAAGCGCCTACAGCTCCTGAGGGACAAAGCCTACGCATGGTTCAAGTTCGACATTCACTCTTTTGAAGTAATCTCTATACCAGTACAATTCTGTACACGAACAAAAGTATCCATCGTCAATGGACATGCCTGCTTCTGGAAGCCAGCCATACACTTGAGCAAGATCTTTCCAATACCACGCAAACCTTTGCAGCAAGCTATCGAGCGTGATTTCTCTCCAGATTCGCTTTGCTCAGTTCCCAAAGAGAAACAAAGCGCCTTCGATGTATTGAATGTTCACATTGACCCAGTGCAAAACCTACTTGCCATCGTCTATGTCACGGTAGGTGACCTGGTGTCTAATGAGTATATTGATCTTGTAGCCCTGGATGGAGATGGCGCCCACCCTCAAGCTGCTGGACGGACTCTGTTTCTCTCTGACTTTCCAAACCGCGAGAATTTTGTTACCAAGAGCGCGAAAATTGAGGGTTTGGGGAGACATATCGCTTTACGACTTTTTGACGATCAGCCGCGCACCCCGCCACTTGCGTCCAGATGGAGGTTGCAGATTTGGGACTGGCAATACTCAACAACATCCAATGTGAGTGAGCCTTGACCAGAACCAACTGAAATACATGACAGTCGACACTACTCAATTTAGAGCATCCTCAACGACCGAATGCTGGATCCAGATTTTGACGAGATCGATATGTGCTTCCTCGGAAACGACAGATTTTTGGTTATCAACGACGAATTAAAGCTCTATTCGATCGAGGATATGTCTCAGGCGCCGCGATTACTGGCTCGCTTCTTGTTGCCTGTACTATCAATGAACCTACGATGCTTCACTCGGACGGATGATATGGCACATGGCTCACACACCCAGAAACAGGCTTCGCAAACGTGGATCTCGGATCCTGAACATCGACTACTCTCCCTTACGACGCGGTCTTCAGATCTCTACTTCGTTATTTCCACTAGGATTTTCTTCGAGCCTGACTTCGTCGACTCGGAAGGAGCAGTACAAGTACCGTGGATATCTTGGGGACCTTCAAATACTCGCGTTTTCCCGCACCGATTTTCATGCAGACTCGGCGTTTGCGGGAGTCGAGCTTTATATGCCTTCGCTGCGGCCGGCGCAGAGGTGAACGAAAACTTGATTGCGACAGAGTACAGGTTACATCTCATGGACTTCAGTCCATCGGCTGTTAAGCGCCACTACCAGCATGGCCTAGGAAGAATAGTGAATAAGCCATCTACAGTGACAAATATCCAGATGGAGCAATGCATCACGACATCCAAGCCCTATGTCGAGTTTTTGTCTGACCGAACGTTCAGTTATAGCGAGTTCATCGAGTTATGGCTCGATAGAGACAAAGTTTATTTGTTGAAGGAATATTCTGACATCGTAGGATCATCTCATCTCGTCATGAAGCGCGACGTACTCAAATGTTTATCCAGGATCAATTTGAAGTGATCGAGTTTTAAGAGTAAATACCGTATGATACAGTTACTGATAGATCGTTTACCTTCAAGTTGTTTAGGCACCCTAAACACCTCTCAGAATAATATTTGCATTGCCATGCTCTCCTACTGGCAGCATCACGAATTCGAACTCTTGACTAAACGCCCGCAAGGTTAGTTACGACTTGAACTACTCAGCTTAGAGCTCTCGTAGAATGCTGCCATGTGGTCATCACTAGAGATGACCGATGATTTGATACAGCGAATGAAGCGCGCGTGCTGATTCAATTTAGAGTACAGAGGACGTAAGATTCGAACAGATGCATACGATGAGAGATGGTATTGGAGACACGAATTCTCTAGGATCATAGAGTTCATCTCACCGATACCATATTCCACCACAACGGAAAGGACCATCGGACAAGGAGTAACGAGGAAGAGCGTATGATAGTTGGGGCGGTAGGAAGCTAAACTGTAAAGACGTGAACTGTGAAGTATATATAGGGACGAGCAGTACGCAACCAAATAGTAGACAACAAGGCACGGTGTCCAATCGATAATCAACGACGAGTGAGCAGGACGCATACGTCATGTGCTAAACATAAATGCACTGATCCCGTCATGAATGCAAGACGTACCACAGCTGACGCGCTGACAAACAGAATCATCGCTGGAAAGACCAACAGGAAAGAGACAAACGGTTGTTTGCATCATTCGCGGCAGCGTAAATTTGTGCAGGTCTTGCACAGTAGTAGCATCATCGAGTAAGGGTTGGTTTTGCTGGATAGGGCTCCACGCGTCAAGACTGGAAAGTAAGTAAGTATAATTGTTGTTGGAGTTGTCAAGGACGAGTGATTTTGCCAAGTAATCTTGCATTTTCAACAACAGCAAATAAATACAAACGTGTCTAAACAAGCATGTTGATACTCGGAACAACTGGAACATTCAACTTCTGATGAAACACATCAAACGCATCCCTTCAAGACACTTGTACTAAAATCAATCTCATCAGATCAAGTGCCTTCTGGCAGGTCTTGCTGCTGATTTACAACACCCATTGCGTGGTTACCGACGTAATCTCGACGAAAGCTGTTGTCCTACAAGGTGTCACTACGACACATCACGACACTCGCACGTGAAAATTATGATAGTGTCCTTGCCGCAAGCTCACTGTATTGCCTCCCTTTACTCTGACGCATGTTTCATCTGTATTATGCGGGTTCAGCCGAAGGTCAAATCATGGGGTCCATTGCCCTTCGAACGGAGCTTGCACAACTTGTTTCTGAGTGGTTTGTCTAACAGTAAAGGGACTGCGGACATCAGGCCATACAGTTGCATGTATTTCTGTCTGAACCGGTGTGCAGGTACGTATGTCGAACTTACTAGCTCTATCAAACACGTGTGGAAAACATGGATTACGGGCGGGCAGATTGGATACGGGTGATGGACGTCTGTGGTGTGTGCGGGCGTTGCGACGCACGATAGAGGCCCTTGGCCACGTGTCTTCCAGCACTAAGATGGCTGTTGACGACACTGCGAGCCCCTCTATATAAGCTTTTTTTGCCATAAATCTATCGCGGAACGTTGGTATTCACCATCTCACTACTTTTCTATGTCTCGATTGCCGACGTGCACAACATACTCTTCCGTTGGCTCATCTGAAGCCACACAGACAATTCATAACTCCCCAACTTTTTGGGACACGCTGTCGACCACTGCTCTAAATAGATGCTGGCCTGTGTTGATCTGCACGGGTATCTGGTCGTCCACACTATGCGTGCTTAACCACTATACCCATGGAAAACTGTCAATTCAGCCGACTCTCATCACCGTGTAAGGTTCCCCTGGCCCCAGTCAATGTTTGACCAACTCTTGTTGCAGGTTTGGTACCGTTCTAGGTTTCGTAATATCTTTCCGAACGACGTCTAGCTTCGAACGTTATAATGATGGCCGGAAATATTGGTCCCAAATTGTGCTCAACTGCCGTACCTTTGGTCGAACTGTCTGGTTCCATGTTCCAGGTGCGCAAATGTGCTCTTTTTCGTCAAGCTGCTCAAATAGATTACAGATAATACTATATCGGTTCCAACCAAGGATCGCCCCCTCTCTCGTGAAGAAACGGAACGAGAAATAGCTAGGTCCTTAATTGAGAAGAAGACTGTGGTGAATTTACTCGAGGCCTACGCTGTCAGCGTCAAGCACTACCTGCGAGGGGAAGACGGGATCAACTATGAGGATCTATACCCGCTTGTCTCCTTCCTCTCACTACGCTCTTACTCGCTCCCTGCCATCATCCCTTCTTTGGATTCCCCAGAACTGCATCGTAGGCTGACGCATGCAAGCACATTTTCTCACAATAGTCACGATGTACCAACGTCTTCTGGAACAACCCAATCGCCTGTATCCCCGTACCACCGATCTGCTATTCCGTTGGCGACCATTCCTGAAGCTACTACACAATTTGCTAACCAAAGTTCGTCACTTGCAAAAGAAAGCGTGATCGACACCAGCGGGCCGCGATATGATGAAGAGTACATTTTACCCTCAGAAATGCGTCCCATCAACTCATGGCGAAAAGCCTTTCCATTCTCGTTCTTCTTTTGGGTATGGATAACTATACAGAACGATGCTGGAAAAACTGCTGGAGTGAATGATGCACGTTCAAGTTTTCAATACAGGAAGCATAATGTGCCGTTAGAAATATCTTTGTTTTTGGTATGTATGCCTCACCACCATGCACGGAGAATTCAAGGCCCTATTTCGGGCTTCGTAGAGTTCTTACATCTCTGCATTGCAAACCCGTAAAGTCGTGGACGCCCCAACTATAAGTATGTGAATTTTTGCTGATATGTTCTCCACCATCAACAATAACTCCGCAGCTCTGCTTTATACGACGCTTAATCAGCTCGTGGATGCTTTGACTGGGTTAGAGAGGATCCTTACCACTCCAATCCCTGTCTCGTGAGTGATCGCCCGACCCTCTTCGCTCGTGATGACCCTCACTCCTCACTCAGTTATTCCTCGCATTTGTGGATGGTCACACTGGTTTATTGTACAACTTTGGTATGTATATTTTTGCCCACTGCATGCAGCTAATTGATATCACCGCTGTATGCGATAGCCCTTTCAGCTGTGGTCCACACTTGAATGGTTAACCATTCCAGCGTCTGTAATTGCCGTAAGTAGCATTACGACGTTTCTTGCTTCATCGTGTCCCATTTTACTTCCCAGAGCTTTATTTTCTTTGGGTTCGTCGTTGCTGGTGAAGAAATTGAGAGTAAGTTCTGACGCCAGGATGGTGCGCTCGTTTATTTAACCTCTCGTCTTAGATCCATTTGGCAAGTCGCTTCGTTCTGCGTGACCGAGACGAATCTTATTGTTATCCATTGAGGCTATGACAGGAATGACTTGGTGCGTCTCTCATCTGTAACCGGTGCCGCATCATCTCACACAGGACAAAGAATATGGATCATTTTGTTCAAAATATCATACGTAGGCGATATCTTTTTCTCGGTTCGGTTCCTCTTATTTTGTCCGCCCAGGGAAGGAACTTCGTGCTATAACAACCACACCGACCCCAGACCCGGCAGAATGGGCATTCTCGCCTCAGAACGATTTCCTTGGGACGCTTTCGAGAGGCCTTGTCCCCGAAACGCCGTCGGCGTGGCTTCAAAAAGGGAAGGCGGAAATCCTTACAGCTTTACATGGGTAGGTCGCGCATAGATAGTTACAAGTGATAAACTCACATCTCTATAGTATTGGAGGCACTAGTGAGGGCGCAAGTGACTGAGTCATGACCGCTATCCGGCATGCACCATTCCTTTGGGTGTGTGCGAGTCTTGTACTACCTAGTGGAGGCTAGGGTGGACATGTATTTGGGCTTTGCGTATATCGATTATCGCACAGTTTTGCTATTGCTGCAGTTTGTAGACTCTTGCGCCTGTGACTAGTTTGCAATGACGGAAGGAGGTATCTACCGAGGAGGAACCGCTACGTACCTATGTGTTCTCCGGCAAGGAGTATACATTCGAGATGGCGTAGTGTCTACTGGGCTGGCGAGACAGCACGGCGGATGAGCACATGAGATTACAAACGACAAGGCATACATTATAAGCAGGCTCACGACACAGAAGATCTAGGGGGTAGCTATTTAGTGGATGTACATAGGTCAAGACAGAAGTGTGGAGCTTGACAATATGACATACAGGATAATTAGTATGCCTACATAGGGTACAGCCAAAGACAACAATAAGGCTCTTTCTACATTCATCAGGACTGCCAGCGCGGTGCAGTACTGCGCTCATGGAAGAACAACTTTCCGCTCCCACATCCAGAAACGGACCCCAATACTAGCCTACCAATGATGAGAGGAAATCGCGGACTGTATGTTGACCCTAGTGGTAAGGACAGGGAGACTGTGGCCGTCGTCCTGAGAAGGGGTAGAGAAAATCCCAGTGTCGATGGTCTGGTGCAGGTTCAGCATCATTCGAGAGATGAGGGTAACGGATATGCTGAAGATCATCTTTTGGGTCAGTCCGTGATCATCGCATTAGTTACTCACCAGCTAGTGAATGTGGAAAGACTGCCCCTGAGCCCAACCTTGCCAATCGTCAGGAAACGGTCAAAGGCGCGGGATTTATATGCTCACGGAACCCAACTGATTCAAGCTGTGAGTATTTTTTCGATACCTTCAACATACACTTGGCGACTCACGTAGTATGTCAGGATGTTGGGTATATTGGACAGTGCCATCGCTCTGGAGCAATGTGGATCAAAATCACTCCACTCATGATATCGCCGGCAGCCTCACCCAAAATATACCACACCTGCGTTCGATCGATTCAGTGCTCATAATACAAGTGCAAACGAAAGTTTTACCATCACAAAATATGGTACCGACGATATTTCTCCTGGTGACTAGAGAAAACCGCAGCAACCTGCTAGTTTTGTAAATCCTGTACACTGTCAGGATGAAGATCAATAAATCGAAGATCAATAAGGCCACATATGCCAGCCCAATTCCTACAATTGGATCAGGTCACAACATCAAGTTCAAGTTGCATGCAAATGTGGCTAAGAATTCACTGACGGGCAGCTCTGCAACAACTCGAGTTTGAGCAGGCACATACAACAGGGATGACGACTACATACACTGCTTTTGAAAATGTTTCATTGCAGCCAACTCCTAGCACGATGTTCACGTTGGCTGAAACATGACCAAACGTGCCAACCTAGAAATGATCAGTAGAATCCAGCATCTAAAATCTAATGCGAAAACGCACACAAGCTAGTGCCGCAAGAGCAATCATGACGATCACCATCCAAGCAAGCAAGCGCTTGCTACAACCGTAGAGAGCATAAGTGCGAATGGTCATTATGACTGAAATGTTCAATATGTGATTTCCTCGCAATAAGCTTCTGCTCACTGCAAACAATCACTACTTGGAGGAGAATGGCCAGTTGCCTGTATAGCGCATATCTCAAACAGCTGAGTCTCTTTTGAACAAACATCATATGTTCGAGAATCAGAATGAAACAAACCTCTACAGGAATAAGTTGTGAGCATGCCAGTTGAGTGCTTGCATAATGAAATAGTAGAACCTCATCTGAAACAGGCACAAAATCCATAACTAAGCCACAGATGTTGCTGAGGAGAGCAACATAGCGATTGAGCAGAAAAAATATCGCAGACAGTGCTTTCGGACGACGCCAAATAAAATCGATTTCTTCTGGCATGGTCACCATATGGTCGTATATCAGTATACCTAGAGTCAAAATATCGTATTATCATCCTGAGACTAAGGATAAACTAAGCTCTGGTCCTTACTATTTCCCGCCAGAGCGGTGTACATGCAGAACAACCTATAAATATTCAGTTGTCGTCAGGATAAGTGGTCAATCTATGCGTGTATTACTCACATTTGCTGCACGTCCGAATCAGTAATAGACGTCATGATGAAGTAATTGAATATTCCACTGGAGGACGTCGAGAGTGTGCGGCGACCCACGTTTGCCAGCTGCATTCAAGAGTCTTTCCCGCAACCATCGATCAGGTTAATCAAGTGCTAAATATGTAAGTATGCAAGTCAAACACCGCCTGGAAACAGGTTAATGGGCTCTAGAACAAGGTCTACTAGACGCATATGTTCTAGTACAGTTGCTATAGGGAAAAAAAGTTTCAAGTTGGATCATCAAAGGCATCACTGATCAGTGGCGAGCTGTGCCTTTACGGGGGTCTCCGGGTTCCCTGTTAGGAGAGTGAGCCATTGCGGGATGAACTGGACGGACTCGGATCCGATGCGGCCATAAAATCTCCAGTATCTGCGGGATTCGTCTCAGACAGTGTATACGCTGCGGCGGAGGCTCAGTATATGATGGTCATTAATAAGAAAACTTAAGAGAGGATGTATATAACACACAAGTTGGTTTTTTGGCATGCTAGAAGTGACCTCAGTGGTAGTCGATAAAACGTTGGTGATTGTTGAAGTCGTTGACCAAGTTGAAGTTATCATTAGCCCGCAGGGTGGTGACAGTCACGGTCACTTGCTTCATCCGAGTCGGCCCAGTTGGGCAGCACGATGAGTTGTTCCTCTTGCAGATGGCCCTTGCCAAGGTTCGACACGCCAAGAGTCAGTTAAACGTTCTAGCCTCACTGGGGGGGGCTCATGTGCTGATGTTTTCTACAACTCACGATGTCAACTCGGAGTGACACCTTGACGCGCTCACACGATTGGCTAAAATCTCGAAGCACTGGTCGAGCAAAGAGATCAGCCGTCATGCTCAGCATTGAGGCTTATTTGGGATGAAGACAACGTAGTCTAGGATGGCTTAAATTGGACGTAAATAACTGACCCATATCTCAGATCTCGGGCTTGAACAACATCGCAGGAGGCAAAGCAAAATCAATTCAAGGCAGTGTCGGGAATTTGGGCGCAAGAATCAAGTGGAGATAACTTACTACTGGTACGTGGTCATATGCATGTGGTCCAACACAGCTAGTCACGGTAGATTTTGAACACAGCTTCAATATTTCGAATAGCTGTAATTTTTGTCGGCGGCGGCGATGCATTGATGCTATATGGACGCCCATGACTTATCATCTCTCTCCAACTTACGTTACTAGCCTCAACAAGGCGAGCTTTGTTATTAGTACAAGCGCCAGTTCTCGAACGTATGTCATCTTATTATCTGGCTATTCCTAGATTCAGTCTTGACCTGACTTCCTGTTGCAGGCTTCCTTGAATGTTACCGATGGACCCGGGAACTTCAGGTTCGATACGATACTTGTGATGAAGATCCGAGATGAGGACGTCATGAATACTATCTCTCAATCAATTACTGTCGCATACGTCGTCCTTCCAATGCCATGGATGCGGCCAATCGTCCGAACGTTTGTATTATCCAACATCAACCTAACAGTATGAATTAAGCCGTCAACCCAAGATTCGCGTTCAGAATGGCTATTATCTTCGCATCAACATTTGCCGCCTGGATTTGGAACTGCCGTTTCCACAGGCGTTAGTATGTGCCAGGCATTCTTTGGCTATTATCGTTATCTCACTCAGGGTTTGCCTATCATAAGGCGTTCCGCTAGACAGAAGCGCACAAGCTACGACGTACGCCAAATATGTCTCGCATCTTTCCATGGCTATGCCGAAATTTTGCAGCACTGGAGATACACAGTTTTCCAACACATTTGTGTTCACGGCTGTGTTTATAAACTGGGAAGCGTTTTGGAAAACCCCAGACGGCGGAAAGACATACGCACGTTAGGTCTGACAGTCCACATAGTCAAATTCAGCAGATGACCGGTATTACAAGCTCCCTCGATCATAAGAGGCGCAACCATGACCTAGGAAGCTCCCGCGAAATTTGTAATTCTACGATAAGCGCATGATATCGAACATTCATCAGTATCTTACATAGGAACACAAATAACTTCTGATCCCAGACACGGTTTCCTGCTAGTAGTGCGGAGAGATCAATCTATCACTGGCATTAAGATGATCATGCGTGACTTACCCATACAAAGCACCGAGACATCTCTCCTCACTCGTCGGTTTAGTCGGATAGTGTTTCATTCAGACTACCCTTTGAAGGGGTCGCAGCTTGAATATCATCCGGGAATGCCCGTTTTGTTAGGTCTGGGATTGACACGGCTGTAATAGCACGAAGTTCCTTCCCTAGATGGGCAGTCAGGAGAATAAATTCCAGGCAGAGATAAAACCCACGTATGATATTGTGTACAAAATGGCCCATGTTCTACGTTCCTAGCTGAGTGAGTGCATCCCCAGATACGAAAAATGAACGCACCAAGTCATTCTTGTCATAGCCTAATAGATGGCGGTGAGATTCGTATCAGTCATTCAGAATGGGGCAACTTGCCAAACGGATCTAAGCCATTATGAGTTGAATGAATGAGCGAATCATCCAAGCTTTGGGGCTCACTTTCAATTTCCTCCCCGGCAACGATAAAACCACAGAAAACAAAGCTCTTTGGTGGTCAAATGAGACAAGATGATGTAAGGAAGCGTGTAGTGCGCCTTACTGCAATCACAGATGCTGGAATAGTGAACCATTCAAGTGTCGACCATAGCTGGAAGGGCTGTTACATGTAATGATAATATCAACTGACTGGAGGCGCGGAGGGGAATCATCCATACCAAAGTCGCACAGTATACCATTGTGACCATCCATAGGTGTGATGAGTAGCTGGGTAAAGAGTAAGAAATCAGAGGTAATGGGCATGTAGTGATCACACACGAAAACGGAATCGGGGTGGTGAGAATTCTTTCTAACCCAGTTAGGGCATCCACGAGTTGATTAAGCGTCGTGTAAAGCAAACCTTCGAGCAGAATTATCAGTGATATGGCTAACGAGCCCAGCAAAACATACCTAAAGTTGGGTCATCCACAGTTCTACACGCTTGCAGTTTGCATATGTAAGATGACTTTCAGGCTCAAAAATGAGACCTTGTATTTTTCGTACATGGTGGGACATACATACCAAGTACAAAGTTATCTCTAAAGGGACGTTATCTTTTTCGGTGCGGAATTTTTGACTCGTATCATTCACTCCAAGTTTGCGGAGTTTCTTGAAATTTCCCCATAGCCAAAAGAAGAACGGAAATGGAAACGCCGTTCGCCAGCAGTACTTGGGACCTAATTCTGCAGGTTGAAGAGACTCTTCATCATGAGGCGGTGCAATAGTTTTGTCCGTCCAAAATGTTCGAATGGCAGGTCTCGATGGAATTCCAGGTACGGCCACTAGGTGGTTTGGGGACGCCGGTGCTTGAGTTGTTGGTACACGGGATGCCGATGCGTCCTGACTACGGTCATGCGTCAACCTACGGTGTAACAACCGAGTTTGGTCATCTGCAGAAGGGATGGTGGCAGGAAACGGGTGGTCATATGAAGAGAGGAAAGGAACGAGCGGCTTCAGATCTTCATAGCCAATTCCTTCTTCCCCCCGCAGGTAGTGTTTTACGGCAACGGCGTACGCCTCGAGTAACTTCACCACCGTTTTCTTCTCATCCAGGGTCTTAGCGTTATCTATCACAGTTGAGCAAGTCCTGCGAAGATGAAAAGAATTTATGTACCTGGGACATGAAACCACACGGTTCGAGCAAAGATGCGGCAATTGAACACGATCTGGGACCAGAGTTTCCGGCCCTCATTGTAACGGTCGAAACTAGACGATGTCCGAAAAGATATCACGAAGCCAAGGACAGTACCGAACCTACGATAAACATAAGTCGAAGATGGTTTTACTAGGAACGAGGGCCCCCTACACAGTGATAAGAGTTGGCTGAATCGACAATTTTGCATGTGTGAAATGATTTAATATGCATATTGAAGACGACCAGATACCGGTGACGATCAATGAAGGCCAGCATCTACTTAGAGCGGTGGTCGAAAGCGTGTCCCAAAGGATCAAAAGTGTGCCCCAACATGTTGGGGGGTTATCGACAGTCAGCGTGGACTCGGAAGAGTCAAGGGTAGGACTCTCAGCCTTGGACATGTCAGGTAGACGAGGCTTGAAAGATGGAGTGAGGAACGTTTACAAGCCTCGCAGAAGTTCTTGGCTAATAAAGACGCGCACTTCTTCTACCGGGCCATGTGATGAGCGTATAATTAACACCCTGACTAAGACAAACTAAGATGCCCGCTGAGCGCTCGCACAATTGCGAAGTGAAAGTTGGTTCTTGGAGCAAATATAGCATGCTTACTCGGTTGCCACCAGAGAACCAAGATATGGTAGAATTTTGTGCGGAACTCCACTCATTTAATATGATTAGTGTGACTGCGCAAGTTATAAAGGCGCGGCACATGATGTTGATTGATTATCTGCGCTGTCTATGGAAGCCTCGTGAATCGTGATTATCGAGGCGTAACTTCAGGCCCAGGTCTAGCTTTGGAGTTTGTCTTGGGCTGTTGAGAACGGAAGGCTGGTTGACCTGTAACGTAAGGCTTACTCACTGCTGGCAACTTTGATTGTCTAAATCGTTCCGCCCAACTGAATCCGAGTGCATCTCTCACAATGATTCTATGCACTGTCAGTCCATCAGTGAATCAGTGAACAAATGATAATAGTGGTTAAAGCAATATAATGTAAAGCATCACAACAATTCTCGTAAATCTGCTGACCGCTTTCACATGAGAATATTTAGTATTGTCGAGGAAAGACAAATTTGAAAGTACACTATCCCAGTAGTAATATTCACTTTGCGAGCCTTTGTACTTAGATGGCTCAACGAAAAAAATAGACGCGGACAGGTTCATGAAGTTAAATACAGACCGAGACCGAGAGGCTCAAGGAAAGAGGCTTTGGTGTGCTAACATGAAAGACGCTTTAGTGAAGTTCCCCGTGGTACAGGTGGATATCAACTGGTCTTCACACAATACAATTTCCTAGTTCAGGATGACTATGACATAAAGACAACTTGCTCGAACATAAAAAGCATGAGTCTATGTTGCAACAAGAGCATAACAACAGAATCATACACATGAGTTTTTTATTCAACACATTTCACAAACGCATAATTTGATATCAGACTCGAAATACTACTGGATAAACCTTCTACTGCCAAAGTCTTCAGAGCCTGATGTAAAGGCATGTGATTTTCGGATTGCCCTTGCGGAGCAAGTCAGGGCATTTTTATCAGCATTGGCAAATGCATATAATATGTTCGATTGACATCATAAAGCCAAACAACCAGCAGAGACATAACGATCGGTGTCTTTCGAGGATACGACATTCATTGGGGCATTGCTCAGATATACAACATTTTTGGATGTTTTTGGCAGGGACATTTTGATTTATGAAGTGCACACTGAAGTGCAAGATCTTGGAGGTTCGAGGAGACAATGTGGTGTGTCTAGTCTTTGCTTTAGCGGATTCACTTACCTCCAAGCAGGCGAGCATGAATTTGTGCATTGCATCGGATATTCACACAACCTTCTGTGAGTATCCCACCATGCAATACTTGTATTCACTTGTGACACATCCCACAGAAGTCATACTAGCATCTTGCAGATGCCATACCTTCTTCCTTTGCCAATCCACCATAGATAAGCACAAGTTGCCTGGTAGAGCCCTACATTCAGGAATTTCAAAACTCTAGAACACAATTTTAGTTTGTAAATAATCAAATTTATTTCGCATCTTCACAATTTGCACATTCTTTGGCTCTAATGACCAGGAGTAATGAAATTGCATGTATTGAGGTTTGGTGAGGTTCTTTCACTGGTAGTGCAGTAGCTTCATTGCCATGGATTTTAGCTGTTCCCAAAGTAACATCTATACCATAACATTAGCAGCAGGTATTGTAAGGCAGACATGAGAGTGTAAATTAACGAAGATGTAACAAAGGCTATAAGTACTAGTCAGAGTCAAATGTGACCTCCTCCATCTCCAGTCTCTGGGCAGCAAGAGCACTGACAGACATTTGGGAAATGACATCCAGCATCAAGTCCTGCCAGTGATTTCTTCCAAAAACTTTCCTACACAGGACATTAGCATTTCCGGCGAGTTGCTGACAGTCGGATGCTTACTGTGTCCACCACTCCAGGAGTGCATTAACCCTAGCTCGTGCAGTTGGACCTGGCACATCTTCAAAGAAATCTACTATGTTGTTTCAAAACATTTGATAATCAAAGTCTGCGTCCACAGTGTGCCAGGACGTGATGTTTGAAAGAGCAAATTGGACCTGCAGAAATCAATGTCAAATTCGTGATCAGAGGGAGTCAAAGTGTACTTGGCAAGCAGTATATGCAATCATGCAAGGAGTCACCTTCCTCATACCTATGATAGAGGCGACACAAGTCTTGACTCTTGCTTGGTCTGTTTGTCTCTGGGTGTGTTGGTTGTTCTCAAGAATATCAGCGCTGTCGCTGTCACCATCCACTTCATTGGCAGAGGAGGGAGAGGTGAAGATGGCCTTGAATCCCTATGATGCAATAAGCTATGATTTAGTTAGAAAAATGAGATCGCTCACCATTACTAATAGCTTTGACTTCAAGAGACCATGCTCAAGATTCTTGACAGAGACATCATAGCCTTCATACATGAACAGCGGCCACAAGTTCTCCAAGACAATGAAAGCAGTCGTATGATCTTGAATGCCAGCCCTGATGCTGGACAAGATATCAGCGACATGTGAGTAATCACGACCACTGCTTACTCTGGGTTGTCCCAGCACCATTCTGCTGGACAGAGCAGGCGACCACATGCATCACTCATGAAGCCTCAATGATGCTTGTCGTTGGTCCTGATGAGCAGAGTTGGGTGATATTCGATATTCACCCATGACGCCATGAGTTCCTTGAGAGTACCCATGTCATCGCCATGAGCTGAGTCTGCACCTCGCTTGAGCTACTTAGAAAATGAGTAGGGAGTACAATAAAGATACTGGGGACAAGCCTTTCTGAGCATCTCTTCCGACTCCTCATAGTCAAGACTTGTCAGCTTCTGATGAATCCATGGTAGTACCTTGCAGAGTTCAATGTAGCCACATTGGTGGCGGTCTTGTCTGTGCATTGTTGGAATTGGAATCAGCACCACCATGATGAATATCACTGAGTCCTTACTCAATAGTACTTTCACTGTTGTGGTCTTCACAGCGATGGTCATTTTCAGCGACAAGGTCCTCTATGGGAGTATAAAGGGCAACCATACGGTGGACTGCTTGTCCCTGCGAGATGTAATAGGTCATCTTCCTGTGGGAATTAGAATCACTTGGAGAATTTGAGAGGATGAATACCTCTGCTTTGTTGTTCTGTCCTGTCTCAAGATTTCAACCTCCTCCTCAAGAGTGGCAATTCTTTGCTTCACCCTAGCATGGGGAGATGTTGGGATATACATGGAAACCTCCTGAGTCTGAGGGCTGCCTGAATCATTCCCTAGTTCCATCATACCAAAGTTTGAAGTCAAAAAGAGGAGAGGCCAGCAAGGGAGTGAAAAGTGAATGGGGGTAAAAGCCTCCTACAAGGCTGTATTATATATGCGTGACATCTGCACTAGTGACCTAATGGAAGATGAATACGTATTAGTTGAAATTGGCCTTACATGAAAATAATTCAGAAAGGCTTCACTGTTAAGCCATGAATTGACTATGTTTTGGGCCTTTTTAGGATAGTCTAAGGAATGATGTTTGCTAGGCGTGACAGGGTCTTTTAACATGCCGAAACAAGCATTTCTTGGTCATGTCCCGAACCTTTTCGGGATAGTTCACATATCATGTATGGTATTTGGGCCGCCAGCAGTGATCCAATTGCAACAGGAGTTCATTTGTAGTGTCTCCCGAGCTAGGCCACATGCCCAGGCCACTAAGAATGTAGTGAGAGTATAGTAGCCTAGTTGCCCAGAGAAATGAAAGAAATGAGAATGGTTTTCAATTGGTGGAAGCTTCACATACAACCAATCTCCAGGTCTAGAGTAGAGCTGGTAAAACTGTGGTGTATCACTGGCGGGTGTGGCGGGTACAGGTACAGTGTGAATTATGGAGACCCACGAGCTCATCACTAACACGTGATTGGTGAGTTCTTTGTGATACATGACAGTCGGATGACTTATGAAGCATTCGTATTTGTGCAACTCCTACTAACTCTTGGTGTTGATATCCGAAGTCCGAATTGTGATCAGAGAAGAGTCAGCTTGCCAAGGTGACTCAAGCTAGTAGATATATTTGAGTGAGTCGTGAAAACACTGCGACATACAAATCTTTGCAATGATCAGTCAGTCGAGGCTGGGTGGACTATAGAACTAAATACCTGACCTAGATAATGATGAAATGAGGCCTATATGTGTCTTCCAAATAGTAGAAGTTGTCATCGGCAGGTTGCACGGAGACTGAGCTGGATTTTGAAAAGACCTGGGTGCATATACAAGTTAGTAGTTAGTACGGTAGTCAGTCATTCTACTAACATGGAATGTTCTGCTATCCTCTGACCATCCAAGAAATGATCACCAGCTATCAATACTCACTGCAGGCATATTCCCATTTTCCTCCAAAAAACATCCAAAAAACATTGATTGAGAAGATAGAAATCTCCTCTCATGTTGCCTGTCAAAACATTGAGAAAAATTAATTCATGTATTAAAGATTTTCTGTGCATGGAACATGATATAAAAATTGAACATGTTCCTTCAAGGATAATACTGGATTTTCTATTTATTGTCTTTTAAATAGCAGCTTACAATAATGTAAAATTTTTGTCCAAATATACTATGTTTTTCAAGTGTTTTGTATATATTTGAAAACATAGACAAGAAATTTAACCTCTTTGTAAGCTGCTGTTTCAAAGAAAATAGATGGAAAATCCAGTATTATCCTTGAAGGAACATGTCCAATTTTTGTATCATGTCCCATGCACAGAAAATCTTCAATACATGAATTAATTTTTTTCAATGTTTTGACAGGCAACATGAGAGGAAATTTCTATCTTCTCAATCAATGTTTTTTGGATGTTTTTTGGAGAAAAATGGGAATATGCCTGCAGTGACTGTTGACTGTTATCTGTCATGTTGGTGTCAGGGGAGAAGGGAAGAAGAGCCAGCAGCACTTAGCTTAAAGACTTAGCAAATTTTGAACTTAATTTCTACTAGTAGCTCTAAGAGTTGGTGCCTTGGCACTTATATGAAGGGAGAAATCAAACTTTTGTCAGCTCAGAGTGTCAGAGGAGGTGAAAAGCACTACATGTTTCTGTTCGCTTGTGAGTCCAACTATGATAACTCAAACCTGACAAATCATTGAATGACCTATCTCAAAAAGAAAGATTGTCAAATGAATCATCGTCAGTCTCTCCCATATCTTCCGACTCTGATCCCTCAAGTCCATTGCTTTTGTCCTCTGACTCCTCACAAAGATCGCTGTCACTGTCCATCCATTGTTCATCACCATCATCTTCTTTGTAGCCCTCACCATCATTTCTGCCTTCATCGACATCCATACTTGCTTCCACCAGTGCTGCCAATCGGGAGCCAAAACACTCTGACAGTCCTTCGCAGAGCTACTGGATGTCCGACACCCAAGTCAGTGTAGCACAAGAACATATCGTGGTTGACAAAACTAGTAGCTCTAACAGGTAAGAGTCATTCAGTAACAAGAGGACATGCTGCACTCACATCCCGACATAATACTCTTCCCAATCGTTGTGTTCTTCCTTGGGACGTGCTAAAGATCTTCTGTAGTGAAGTGAACTTACACCACGCCCCAAAGTGAATGAAGGGATCAGGTGAGCTCCTCGAATTACTTGACCCGGATCAAGAAATCCAAAAGCGTTGTGGTCCGACTCCTCCACGAACGCTACCTTGGGAAGGTGGGCGTGCTGAATGCCAGACTGATATTCTGAAGGTATCAATGATGCGAACCATTGGACATAGAAGACCTCAACATGCTGTTTTTTGGTGGGACCACTGGATCCTTGAAGTCACATATCCATGTGATAGGTACCGAGTACGCAAGTGTACCAGTATGGATGAGTAGGGGCAGTTTCTCCAGAAAGCACCATCACATCGGCGTGTGTGTGGGGGTTGACAATGTCATATTCATGCCTCATGTCGTAAGTGGTGTAGTTTACCTTCATTGTCTGGACCAAGTAGACCATATTGTTAGGTATGACAACCATGCTGCGTTCCTTGTCTGTGAATGTGTGATCACAATCACAGACATCCAACTTCTTCAGCCTGTATAAAATATGGTCTTTGAGTTTTGGGATGAAGTCCTGAGAGCCATTGTCATAAACAAACTGAGCCAAAAGTGAGGTGTCATTTTTACCTTAGTAGCTGGATCGCTGTCATGTTCCCAGAGAAACACAAACAGCAAAATTGGATTATTTTGACCACTTGCAATAAAATAATGATCGTTGTTCAACCATGGGGCAGGAGAGTCAGCCGGAGATTGGTTAACTGACAAGCTGATATCTGCAGCTACCTTGACTTGCCATAACACACAACACCTGCATTCATGTTTGGCTAGCTGTACTGGAGTGTCCAGCTTGCTTGTTAATGGATAGAACACTTTCAAGGCTCTGTGCGCCCACATAATGCAGTGACATATCTCCATATTATACGAGTGAACGGACGTACATAATATCCCGTATGATACGGGCCAGCGGACTATGGGCCAAAGGTAAACATATCCTCGACTATGACGGATGGGCCGGGAGAAATATTATTCCCGATAGAGTCGGGTGGGCCCATGTGGGGGATATGTAGAGTAGATGAGTGGGCCGATGGACATGAATATTCCATAGACGGATGGGCTGAGGTAGTTGGATATTATGTAGATGGGTCTACCAAGGTAGCTGATGGTAGAAATATCCCTATGACGGATGGGCCGGGAGGGATATTATTCCCAATGGAGGCGGGTGAGCCCATGTGGGGAATATGTAGACGGGTGGGCTGAGGGTGTTATACAATATATTATATTAGACGGGTGGGCCGAGGGTGATATATAATATAAACGGGTGGGCCCAGGTGAATGATCATTGTAGATATGATGGAGCTGAGGTAGTTGTATATCATTGCAAACACCCAGTACAGATGGGAACATGTAGTACTGACTACCGAGTAGCTAGTACACCACAGCAGCAGGTGGTCTCTCGACATGGACTTTCACGGCACTTAAGTTGTCTTGCAGAACGCGAAAGCTGGCGTGCAAAGCTTGTGTTGCCCTATGAGACACCTAGTTCCGACTACCAAAATTTGAGTGAAGCAAACCGAGTTCCTGCAGAAGCAGGTGGTCTCTCAACATGGACTTTCATGGCGCTTAAGTTGCCTTGCAGAATGCGAAAGCTGGCATGTGAAGCTTGCATTGCCCTACGAGACACCTAGTTCCAACTACCGGACTTGGGGTGATGTGTACCAAGTTCCGAGACCCGGGTCTCAACAAACGAATATTTCATATCTGGC
>QLOO01000170.1:0-15836 GCA_003313855.1 Suillus sp. MG131 | reverse complement strand
ACAGTCAGGGCCCAAGTACACCAGATGCTTATTTCAATATCAGAAGTGGAAGGGGCATTCATGATGGAGTTGATCTTGGGAAATCAGATGCTGAATGCTGAATTCCAGACTTTGGTGTTAAAGGGGGTGGAATAGGGAGGATCAGATAAGGGAGCCTTAGATAATGTTAGCTTTCAAAGATGTATAATCTTCCATTGCTTCATTAAATACCAGATGATCAGAAGTGTGCTGGATATGAAATATTTGTTTGTTGAGACCTGGGTCTCAGAACTTGGTACACATCACTTGAAGTTTGGTAGTCAGAACTTGGCATCTTGTGGGGCAACACAGGCTTCGCATACTGGTTTTTGCATTCTACAAGACAACTCAAGTGCCGTTAAAGTCCATATCGAGAGACCGCTTGCTTCTGCAGAAACTCAGTATGCTTCACTCAAATTTTGGTAGTCAGAACTCAGTGTCTTGTAGGGCAACACAAGCTTTGCACACCAGCTTTCACATTCTGCAAGATAACTCAAGCACTGTTAAAGTCATTGAGTGGCAAAGGAGCTTGAACATGAACATCTAGAATATTAGCAACTTCAGCAAGCATCAACTCAGGCAACTTAATATGCTCAGACAGAACATCTCATCCTAGATGATAGCATGGATGTTGATATTGAACCTAGTGAAGTAGCCTTTGCTATAGGTATAGGCATGGAATGCAGTATGGTGACATGAAAAGAACAACCTGAATCAAGAACTATGTGTGTACAAAATAAGTTAGTGATGACAGTAATAAAATATACACTCACAATGCTGGTTAGATGATGGGCTGTGACAAGGTGAAGGTGCTGTGATGGGAAAACAAATTAGCTATAGCTAGTTTTGGTGAAGGCATACTCACTACAATGACTTCTCCAGACAGTACTATAGTAATAGTTGGCCTGTCAGTGATATCCTTGAGCTCCAACAGGTGAGGGAGATCTACTGTGATGCACAAACTGATCTGGGGAAGGACAACAAGTGGGTAGGTGATGGTTGAACTGAGTTGGAATATAGTCTTTATACAATGATGGTTGGTTAGGAGAGGGTATTCTGTAAGATTCATGGCGAGGGGGTACTGAATGACATGCTTGATGTGTCATAAGGGGTGTAGTGCACAACAATGAGATGGATCTCTGACCATAGTTGGTAGGTCACAGCCTTTGATTCCTAGCACTTTGGCACTACCAAATGGGACTGTTATGATTCTTGCCTTCATCTACCATTACAACTGTAGCAGGGTTTAACAGAATGGGGTCCCATCCTATGCAGAATAACATTAACCTAATTCATTGTGAATCAGATGAGCTTCCTTTCACAGTATGATGATCAATACACTGTCTTTGTCATTGCATAGCTGAACCTCTTAACGACCTTCTCAACATCATGTGCAAAGCCCTTTTCTTCCTGGTTGATGGGTAATGAAGTTTTCAATGGGCACAGGGCATATCCAACCATATAGCTTGGTCCCTACTATCTAGCTTACTATTGTAGTAGACCTTTTTGTCAATCTCTGTACAGTTGCCCACAGACACACCCAGTAAGCACTAAATAGTGCTCATCTGGAGTTGATGCAAGAAGAATATATATGTGGTGAATGATTGAATATGTACTGAAGGCAGGATATTTAGAGTGAGATGACCAGCATGAATTACATACTAGTGATCTAGTGATTTTAGTCAAACATCAGTGTATTTGGGGTGAGATGACTACTCTGAATTACAGACTAGTGATCCAGTAATTCTAGTCAAATGTTGGTGTTGTCAGAGGTTAAAAAACATCAAATAGAAGTTGTGTGACATATAACTATATGAGAGAATTCTAAGCCAGCTGTGTCATATCCAAGGGTAAAAACAGTCCTAGTGGGAGGCCAAACCCCTTGCCATGACCCATTTTTCTCTGATAGGGGCCAGATATGGAGGTAATGTGATCTTAAAAAAGCTGATGAGTCAATTTGATACTGACAAAACATAACATGATAATACAATTATTGTATAACAATGACAACTAACCCCCATATTATATTATATTATATTATATCAAACCTCAATTTCTTCTGTACCCATACCCCTGTGGACAGTTCCCATTCCAACTCCCCTTTTTTACTAGTCCATATCAGAAAAATTCCCTTCCTCACATACTTCCTCTACACATTATTTGCTTCTCTAAATTATTTTCAAAGTTCATTTACAAACCCTCCTTTATGTTCCATTTGTTTTCTTTCCTCCTTGTTTTCTTTTTCTGTCTTTTTCTTATGTTTTTTTTCTAAGTTTCTCTTGTCATTATCATTATCATCACCGCGCAGCCACCAGACAATGCTATGTTCCCCTCTTGGTTTTTAATTGGGGGTCATGCCTTATATAGTCTGTGTGCCCCTTTGCATTATATCCCTACCTAAGGTATGTAATTTGGTGTCTGCCTCCTCTTCTCACCTTTTCTAAGCTATCATTTTTCTTTAGTGAGGTGGCAGGAAAAACAGATGAAGGACAGCAGGAGACTATCCTAGAAGTGGGTGAGGCAAGACAATAGCATCATGATGGAGTAGTACATTTATTCATGCTTGCTTAATGTACTTGCCTAGTGCTAGTATAGAGCATCATCTGGTTCAATCTTATTGAAGTGCTTTATCTATAACCAACTCTCTATTGCATGTGTCTTTGTGCTAGCTCTTACACAAGTCTCATCTGTCACCCCCTAACTGTCTTTTGTTGTACTATACTAATTTCATTCTCTCTCCCCTTAGCCCTTTCATTGTATAGCAGTTTTCTTACCTATGACATCTCTCTTTGTATTTGATCTACTTCCACTTCATTTTTGGATTTGTCCTTACCATGCACTTTGGACAAGCATGGAGTTTTCAGCATCCTTATCTCCCCCCTAGCATAACATTGTGAATTAGAAATCTCATCAGACACACTCACCACACTCATTCACCAAAGAGCCTCATGACAGTACAAGATCAACTTAAAAGCATCTAAATGCTAACTGACTTGACTTTTTGGTGAGATATTTTCTTAATCAGACCTGACCTTCTGGTAACAATGACTCAGCACTGGCATTTGATCCTTGCAACTGCTAGCTATCAAATCCATGTTTTTGAGTTAAGGTCACTAATGTACCTGTAAAATCAAATTCATTGAAGTTGAACCTGCCATCATTGTGCTTGTTGGCCTTATCCTGTTGAGTATTATGGGAGCACATGCTTATGCTTATGCTCATGCAACTAGGAAATTTTATTTCTATAAGATATACATACAGTTTGTGGAAGAAATATGTGTGGGCCTCCTTTATCTGCTATACAGTAGATATGGCAACTTGATCTTCATTAGAAACATATGCATCTCACCTATTAGTTGAGATGCTCAGAGTTTCTTAGGCCAGCTGCTTTTGCTGGTGAATAACATTTAGTATTGCTCTTAGACCTCCTTCTCTGCTTGTTGGATGTATGAGCACTACCTTATTTTTCAACACTGACTTAACTGTGGCATCGATGACTTTCAAAAAATGTAACATTGCAGGATATACTACAAAGACAATTAAGGATGCACAAAAGCATAGCTGGTATTATTACTCTACATCAGTTCCATTCATTCTTGGATGCACCAGTATATTGTTTCCATTACCAGTAATCAATATGGCTGTCCATTTGACGCATGTGGAAGCTTTTTCTGAAGTTGTAAATCTATCCAAGAACATATGAAGCTCATTCACAACAGTAATGTCACTGTTTGTATATTGAACTATCAAGGATAAGATAAGTTATAATGAATAAGGTAAGTTATAATGGAAAATTCAGAATTTATAAGGGTGACATACTGACAAAGATTAGTAGGCTCTATAGTGCCAGAGCCAGGAGCCTCTGACACCTTGGCACAGGTTCTGGTTCCAGTGGCATTACTTTCTTAGGCAACTATCCACTTAATAGCACTAGGGAGAATAGTATCATCTGGACATCTTCTCACCATATCTCTACAACCATCAGTCAACTACTTGATGTCAAACCTAATTCTGGATGCTCTCAGGGTGTACATGTATATAGCCCTCAAAATACTCCTCTGCTATTCATGTAAGGTCACATTAACCTCTGGAATGGTCACAGGCCACAGGAGGAACCATTATAAATCATATAAGGTAGTACTTTGTGTCTTCAACTTTCAGTGATATTCAGACCAACTCTAAATCAACAGGTCCCCTCATTAGATGTCACATCCTTTCTTGGCTCCTGTTTAGAGAACAATGCTCATGAAAACCCATAGGATATCCTATTGCTAATTCCTAGGAGTCCATCAGTTCAACTCATCACCATTCTGGCTGCTGGATATACATGCAATATGATAGCTAACTGCACTTATTGTGTAAAGGGCAGGGAAACTATTAGATGACACTGTGTGGAGGTAAATTGCAGGGTGCCTCCTTTATTGAACAAGACATATTGAGAATGCCAGGTCCAGTATCTATTCAGTGGAGTTGACAAGAAATTTTTCAAGATTACTGAACTTGAAGGACTTGCACCAGAGAGAATACTTAATCTCAGAGATGTGCTTGAGTGCTCATTTTTACCAGTATTAGAGCCTATTGTTGTAGTGTGAGTGGATACAGAATAGGAGTACACACTACTGGTTCACTTCACAGCCTAGAATACCTTTAGGGCAGGCATACACCAGGATTCTAAATGTAATCATGTAGCCCATGATATTAAAAGCAAGTACATAGATGATAAACATAATGAGATTCTTATTCATCTTGCCAAGGCTATCCACCACCATTCTGAGAAAGCAGCAACAATCTTAGATGGGCATCCTCACAAGATGTCACTTGCCAACATGCTGCTTGATGAAAATACACTTCTCAAAAGAACATGTGAGTAGGTTAGACCTGTCTTAGTACTACATTGTATTGACAAGGCAATATCACTAGTGAGATTTACTAGAAGCCTATGTCACACACCAACAATAGCTACCCCAATTATATGATGTAGTTGACATAACACATCCTTTGCATTCATCTTAAACATCCATTAAACATCATGTTCAACCTTTCTCTGCAGCAAGTTAATCATTTGAATTACCTTGTTAAGGCCTTGCAGGATACAACAACCTTACCCTGCAAGAGGATGCTTGCCTATTATAAGTGGGTATGGTCTCTCATTGCTACACCTTTGTCCATGGCAATGGTGGCAACAGGCATCTTCTGCAGACTCCTAGGACTCATACTCCTGATTCACAGACTTTGAGCAGGTGATATAATTAGACTGAGATAGAGTTATTAGAGTCATATAATGGGTGAAACAATTGACTTTAGGTTAAGCACCTTAGCATTACAGACATTCATGACTTTTGTAAATGATTTTTTGAAATGAAAAATCAGTCACAATCACATTCAGATCTCTCTAATACCCCAAGTAATAGATCTACTTGAAGCTAAGCAAGTCAGATGGAGGCTGAAAAAATCAGAAAGAGCATGGTAGGGCGACATTATATAGTAGTGTCAGCATTCAACAAGTGATCAAATAAGTTCAAGAATCCCTTAAGGAGGCATACCATCCTTAAGGCTATGATGTGAATAACCTACAAATTGCTACACTTTTGTATAGGCTTGGTAAATATTGAATTTTTTGCACTAAGTCAGAAACATGCCATCTCTGCCCTTTGCACCCTCCATACTTAATCTGCCTTCACTATCATCACTCTCACAATCAGATTAATTTGTAATGAGCACTTTGACAACAATATTCAAGTAGAGCAATTAATTAGAAATTAGCATAAATGTTAATATTAGTTGAAAATAACTTATTTTTGATAAAATGTTGAGAATTGAAGGATTTAATAATGGTAAGCATAAGCTCAACAGTACAATGAACATCTCAAGGATCATCTGGATAAAAAGTTTAGTGACAGCCACTCCATCAAAGGTAGGTAGCTTTCTAGAATACTAAAAATGCTACATTGTGCTGTAGCCCCCTTTTTCCAATACAATATCATCATCAAAATATGATATAATATTTATAATATTATGCTCTATAAACTGAAAAGGATTACCCCTTCAGTAACAAATTCCATATTACATGGGTCACCCAACCTACATAATATCCCATATAAGATGAGCCTGCAGACCATGGGCCAAGACAATATATATCCTCGACAGGGACAGATGGGCCAGAGGGTATATTATTTCCAATGGAGATGGGTGGGCCCATCTGAAAATATATAGAGTAGGATGGACATGTATATTATAGACAGCTGGGTGAAAGAGAGATGTGAGGCAAATATTATTATATAGATGGGTGGGCTGATGTAGTGGTATATTTTATAGACAGGTGGGCTGAGGAAGTGGTGAAATATTTATGATATAGACAGGTAGGCTGAGGAAGTAGTATATTGTCCAGACAGGTGGACCAAGCATGTGGTAAAACATGTATTACATAGATAGGTGGGCTGAGGTAGTGGTATACTGTCCAGACAGGTGGGCCAAGCATGTGGTGAAATATTTATTATAAAGATGGGTGGGCTGAGGAAGTAGTATATTGTCCAGATGGGTGGGCCGAGCATGTGGTGAAATATGCATTACATAGATAGGTGGGCTGAGGTAGTAGTATATTTGCCAGACAGGTGGGCCTAGCATGCAGTGAAATATTGATTATATTGTCAGGCAGGCCAACAAGGTACTATATTACTGTCATATTCTGGAAATCTCCGGATCCGGATCTCAGACTTAGGACTTAATTCATTTCAGACATTTCCTTTGACCCGTTTCCTTTCTGGTAATTACCCCTATCGTCCGGACTTCGGTTATACCTGTATCCTGTCTGATTACTGATCTGCCCTGCCTTTTCATTTCTGTCTACATTCTATTATGATCCGAGACACTTTAGTATTATATTCCACATGCTTCATACATAGCTTCAGGTGTTTGCTTACTTATGATTCCAGTGCTTCCTACAGTATATAAACACTTGTAATTCTCGGTACTTCCTCAGTTCGAATATCAACCATAGTTCTGCTCATTCTTGTTTCCTCCGGACTTGAGTTTAGCCTCTAGTCAATCATCTGAGACTTAGGATTGCATCCTTAAGTCTATACCCTCAGCTCTACCCTTGGGTAGTCTTTCTCTGTCAGTTTCTAACCCGGACTTCATCCGGATTAGTCTAATCTCTTCTATCCAACCCATATCCAGATATTGACTGGATATCATATTATAATATAATCCGGATACCTGGGTCCTGTTTATACTATCACCTGGACTCGCCCGGATCCTGTCATACCCCCTAGAAATACAGGGCACATACTCGGGAAAGGGGCACAGCGCATGAGCTGAGGCCAAGCCCGTTAGATATAGTCCCCCTTGAGTACGATCTTGACAATTACACAGACAGGTGGGCTGACATGGGGTACATTACATAGATGTGTGGGCCAATGTAGTCATATGTTGTAAAGACAGGTGGGCCAACATAGGGATATCTTATATCAATGGGTTGGCTGAGAGAGTGGGTTCATGATTTAATATATAGATGGGAAACCCTGAATACAGCTCATCTGACATTCACTAATGACCAAGTCCCAAAGCCTGAAAACCAAATCCCAGTGTGCAACAAATCCTGTGCAAACACTAAAAATGAACCAGTACCAAGTACCAAAGCCTGAAAGCCAAATCCAGGCATGCAACATATCCTGTTCTACCATAAATAACTGAGTCTTGAAACCAAAACACCCAAAACCCAAAGCTCAAGACTCGAAACTCACAAAACTGGATATCATAAAACATGTCTGTCCTGGGACAACTACGTCCCCACTGGAATTTCCATCATCCATGGCAGTAGCACTATTGCCACCTTCATCAAGCTTGTTTGTTTCATCTGCCATTGTCGTCTGCCACTGTTGGAGCCGACAATAATCATCACCGCTTGCCATACCAACTTTTGACACTCCAACACTCCATGAATCTGTTTCCTTGGCAAAAACTCCCTTCAAATGTCCAACAGCAACTGCAACAAGAGTATGTGCCTCCTCTCAATGATTTTTTGTGATTCTTCATAAGCATGTAGGTCCTCAATTGTCAATTCCACTGAGATTCCTTCATTCTCATCTTCCTCTTCATCTATTATAGCTGCTGTTTGCTGATTGCATTGTTCACAATGTTTGACAGATTCTGATTCTTGATCTTCATGAACACGAGAATTATCTGCAGTGGTCTTGCAGTCATAGTAGTATTGAATACCAGCAATGACATCTTTGTCTTGTGATGAGGCATGTATAAGAAAGTCTGTGAATACATTGTCCCATGATTCAAAATCAGATCTGAGAATGCCACAGAATTAGCTCTGGCACTAAGTGAAGTAACAGCTAATGCAGAAGCCCTAGAACCTACATCCCTAGCTGAAGCAAAGAAGCGCCCTGATTTGGCCCAATGGGAAACCAGTATTCACAAAGAACTATCAATGCTCTAAACTGTGGGGACATGGGAGCTCACAGATCTTCCAAACAGCACAAACCTTGTTAGATCCAAGTGGGTTTTTCGAGCAAAGAAGGACACAGCTGGGAATATCATTTGCCATAAAGCATGATTAGTTGCACAAGGATACTCTCAAGTCCCTGGCGTGGACTATTTTGATACCTATGCACCTGTATCTAACCTCACCTCTATTAGAACAGTCCTAGCCCTAGCAGCAAGACTAGATCTTGAACTCCATCAGATTGACATCAATGGGGCATATCTCAATGGAGAACCCACCAAGGACAAAATCATCTACATGAGACAACCTCCAGGTTTTGAGTCAAAGGAGCATCCACACCAAGTTTGTCGGTTGAAGAAGACACTGTATGGGTTGAAGCAGAGTGGACGTTGGTAGTATCAGAAGTTGGTGGAGATCTTAGTTGAGAAGCTCGGATTGAAACAATGTGATGTTGACCAAGCCATATTTTTCTCATGGTCAGCACCTGGTGAGCTCATTGTTGTTGTTGTGCATGTTGACAACTGCACCATTGGTGCCTCATTGATTCATCTTGTCAAACAACTCAAGGACCAAATATGTACCCATGTTGAAATAACTGACCTTGGAGAGCTGCACTGGCTGTTGGGTATTCACTGCAGGCATTTTCCCATTTTCTTCAAAAAAAACATCCAAAAAACATTGATTGAGAAGATAGAAATTTCCTCTTATGTTGCCTGTCAAAACATTGAAAAAAATCAATTCATGTGTTAAAGATTTTCTGTGCATGGGACATGATACAAAAATTGGACATGTTCCTTCAAAGATAATACTAGATTTTTTTTATCTATTGTCTTTTAAATAGCAGCTTACAATAATGTTAAATTTTTGTCCAAATATACTATGTTTTTCAAATGTTTTGTATATATTTGAAAACACAGACAAGAAATTTAACCACATTGTAAGCTGCTGTTTAAAAAAACATAGATGGAAAATCCAGTATTATCCTTGAAGGAACATGTCCAATTTTTGTATCATGTCCTATGCACAGAAAATCTTTCACACATGAATTAATTTTTTTCAATGTTTTGACAGGCAACATGAGAGGAAATTTCTATCTTCTCAATCAATGTTTTTTGGATGTTTGTTGGAGAAAAATGGGAATATGCCTGCAGTGATTGAAGTAACAAGAAACCAAGAAAATCACACCCTTTCCCTTTCCTAAAAATCATATCTCAACTTAAAAATTTGACATTTCAGTTTCGAGGAACTCAAACCCATATCCAACCCAATGGAACCTAGCACCAAGTTGTACTCTGGTCAGTCCCCATCCACAGGCACTGAATATGCAGCCATGAAGCACATTCCTTACCACAAAGCTGTCAGATCCTTAATGTATGCATCCCTGGGCAGTCGCCCTGACATCTTATACACAGTCACCATCATCTCTCGCTTCTCTAGCAACCCAGGTATACTCCATTGAGACGCCATGCATTGCATGTGCTGATACCTTGCTGGCACAAAAGACTTGAAGTTGACATATGGAGGTGTGGAAAGTGTGTTGATAGAATATGTGGATGTGAACGGTAGCATGGTGGAGGATAGATGCACAGTATCTGGGTGTGCTTTTCTGATTGATGGAGGAGCTATTTCCTGGTCTTCAAAATGCCAAGAGATTGTATCATTGTCCACTACTGAAAGTGAGTACATCGCAGTGACACATGCTACAAAGGAGGCTTTGTGGTTGTGCTCACTTATCAGACAACTTTTCGAACCATTCACAAAACCCATCACCCTCTTCTCTGATAACCAATCAGCAATTGCATTGATGAAGGATCACCAATACCACACCTGTATCAAACACATTGATATCAGATTCCACTTTGTTCACTGGGTGATTGAGGAGGAAAAACTCAGACTCATTTTCTGTCCCACCACTGATATGCTTGCTGACACACTCACAAAGGTCCTGCTATCACCAAAAGTCAAACATTTCGTGTCCCAACTTGGACTTTGCACAGCTTGAGGGGGAGTGTTGGAATGAGCAAGCATGCTCACAGCCGAGATGCAGTATTCCCTTGTTATTTTTGTTCACAATGTCCAGCAACACATACATTTCATATCTATGTGATCTTGTTATCATCTTTTCTATTGTGCTTACAAAACACCATTGATCTCTTGGGCCAGTGCCATATTTCTTATTGTTACAGTCTCACATACTCAATTCACTTGCACAAGAGCTTGTGAGGTATTTAGTTAGCTACAGAATTGGACTGTCACCTCAGATGTTTGCCTTCATGCACACAACTGAGGTGAGATACTTACATTTTCACTTATATTCACCTTTGCTTACTTTGAGTAGAGAGTCCGTATCTTACAGACCTGCACAAATTATATTAATATTTCAGAGATGTGGTTCATTCAACCTTAGAATGACGAGTTGAGGCCTGATTTGTATATCAGAAAAATATCAATATATTGTGCTGGTGGCTTACCTTATGATCTGCATCTCCCATAGCTTTGGTTGACACATATGCACACTCTGCATCATCTTCAGCTTCGGTGTCATCACCTTGAGTGCCAAGATCAAGATCAGTGCCACCAATTCCTACATTACCATTGGACTCTCCACTGTTGCCAGAAGCAGTAGGACTTGTGATAATCTTGCATGCAACCTGTTGTCTGGTTGCACCTGGATCATCAGCAGCTTTCCATTTGCCTTGGATGGTACTGGATGATGCAATGTTGTTGGGATCGAGTACCCTCATTGAAGGTCAAGTGGCTCAAGTAGAACAACAAGCACCTGCTACAAAAGTTGCAGGGGCTACAGCACCAGTAAAGAATAGATGCAATGGAGCAGAGTTAGTTGTAGCTGAGGAGGAGATGAGCTGCTCATCATCTGCATCATAGAACCATACTATGTCAGAGGCATCTTTCAACTGGCCATCAGGACCAACAGCACTGTCAGACATAGTTGTGTACAGTGAATGAGAACTCAACATGTTGTGCACCTTTTATCTCTTTGCATCAATTCTTCAAATTGCACAGACATGGTATAGAAACAACCTTTAGAGGTGACAGGTTCACTTGACAATGGATGACATTCAGTGATAGCTCAAGAAACATCTGTTTAGTTGCAACAAATTAGTTGGGTCATCAATCAAGAATCAAACATTACTTCAAGCAATCCTGAAACATTGTGTCATCAAGGAGTCCAACTTGTAGATAGGCTGTGCTGCCAAGGATACAGCCTTAATACCTACCAAATTAATGTGGATCGGTTATGTTATTTTTGCTACATGGTGTTGGAACTCACCATATACAGAGAGATATAAGACAAGATGGGCAAAAGAAGTCAAAGCTTGTTATTGAGCATGAGCTAAAACAGTGAGAGAGAATCCAATTACATCAATGAACATTGAACAAGGTAATGTCATACTACATACCACAACATACAAGATTTCTAACTAACCCTAGTAACAGTTTGAACAGGTTCAGTGATTGCTACAGGTCATTGAACCATGGACTGGTGTCATGCATGGTATGCAACTCATACCATACCACTCATATAAGAGAGAGTGATTAGGAAGTTACCTGTCTATTTTTCCTTGATTTGTTGTGTTGTATTTCTCTCTCTGATTGTCAGTTTTATTTTAGCCTTGTATTTGTAGTGATCATGTGACCTTCTGTTTGTTTCTGATTGTTTGTTTTCATTTGGGCTTTCAGCCACATTTATTGTTTACTTTTCTTTGTTCAATATTTCAGCCACCAGATTATGTCAGCACATCATGTTACTGTAAAATTTTGTGGTTTGTAATTGTGTTTGTTTAGCCATGCTTGGTCATTATTTGGCACAATGACTCAGAAAGGCAATATGACTCATGCTTTGTAAGATTCTCTGTATTTACATAATGTAGATTAGTCAAAGCTGATTCATCACACTCATTGGAATGATTTGTAAGCCACAATCTTACCAATACAGCTGATGAAATCATGCTTAGTAAGGGGATTCAAAAAGGTATAAAAGGACCTCATTTTTCTCCACTAAAATATAACTTCTCACTTTGCTGAGATTCAAATCCAAGTGTGATTACCTAAGAATCCAAAGTGCAGGCCACATAAAAGCCTTGAAGTAAGCTTACATAAGACATCATTGTCTTCCAGAATATTCTATTTATAGTTATACACTGCCTTACAGGGGATTGACTGTATAACCATCATATTTTGATCATTAAAGTCATACTTGTCACCATCCTTATGTTAGTTCGTTAAAGGGATCTGTTGACATCAAGGGTTGACTTTTGTTATTGAGACATATAGTTATACACAACCTTACAGGGGTGGTCTGTATAACTATTGTATTATTGCTAACAGTTGTATTCTGCATCAATACAACTATTGGATTTATCTTAGGAACACATCATTTGGGTGGTCTGTATAACTATTGTATTATTGCTAACAGTTGTATTCTGCGTCAATACAACTATTGGATTTATCTTAGGAACACATCATTTGCATTACTAACTGTTGTATAACTGTGTCATATACAACATATTTAACAGCTCTCAGTCTAGCTACACATACATTATCCTTGACTCTCTCTTTCAACAGAAATTGAGACACAGACTTCAGGAGAACATGACAAAGTTGAAACATTACTTTCATAGGTTGAAACACAACCTACTAGGGTGAAACATACCTACCAAATTATCCAGAACACAGAAAACTTTCCCACAACAATCGTATACTATTTAGTGCTGTTGACTGAGACAAGAAGAGGACAACAAACTAAATCCTCCCAAGAACTCACCATGTTATCTACCATGAAATAGAAAAGTTGTAGACCATGTACTTAAGACTGGCAAGAAGTCTTCCATGTATAATAGTGTTGTCATTATACCACCATCATATAAGACCCTTAAGTAGTAGGACACTGGACCAATAGTTCAGTTCCCCACATAGCCTGAACATTGGACTGGACTTCGGTCAAGTTCAGAGTGGTTCAGATTCAAACCTTGGTTCTGAACCAGACTTGGCCACCACTAGTCTGAATCATGCTGGAACAAGGATAAACTGGAAAAAAACATTTGACAGAAGTATCATGTTAAGGTTGTACTCTCAGATTAATGGATCTGAAGGGCTTTGGCCTCAGCTTGTACGCTGTGCCTCTTTCCTGAGTATTGCCCTGTATTTAATAAATGCTATTGTATTGGATCCTAAGACCCAAATGTATAATGTATGGATATTCAAAGGATATTCAGATAATGGAAAGACAGGTAAGACTAATCTGGATGCATCCAGACTAGAAAACAACAGAGTAAAGACTATCAGATACAATCTGTAAGTCTCAGATAGTGACAAGAGTTAACGAGTACTCAAGTCCAGAGGACAGAGAGAGGACAAACTAAGATGATATTCAAACTGAAGTACTACCAACTATACACAGGAGTTTATATACTAAAACCCAAGGCTCAAGGCTATGTATGAAATATAAGCTAAATCTATTGCTAAATAACGAAAGCCGAAAGAATATCACAAGTAATGGATCAAGGAACATTTCTGGGAATTAATCATAAGTAAACAGATCAAAGAAACATAGCCTGGAATGAAGGATACCATAAAACCGGCAATGGAGACTACCAGATGAAAGGAGAGGCTGTGATAACATTATATGAACAGGAAATGAATTAAGAAGCTTATCGTATATCAGATCAGAAGCGGATCTATACATTGGACCAGACCAGATCAAGGCTCTGAAGTCCAGATGAGAAGCATGGATATATGGGATGTGACAAGAGTTTTGCTGACTTGACTGGGTAAGGTTTTGGAATGGAACATGGCACTGCTGTCCCTTCATGTGCTGACAGACTAGATGCAAACTTGTGCTTGACCATGGTTTTGATGGGAGTCATCCCCCAAGGAATAATAATGTCATCTTCATCCTCATCCTCAGCCACTACCTCTCTCTTGGCAATCATTTTCCCTTTGTCAATGACTGTTCCTGCTGCTTGCTCCTCCTCCTCCTCAACTGATGGCTCTACTTCATCTTCTGCAACAGGTTAAATATCATTTCTATTGGCCTGGTCATCATTGGAGGGTACTTGTTCAGACTTGACTGTCTCCTGCCCAGCATGGAAGGCATTAGTACCACAAGGTCATTGCATGCACATGAGTTCATCCATCTCATGGAAATGTTCCCAGCCCTTGTTGTGAAACAGTTTTGCATCAGGATGTGTCTGCAAACTCATAATCACATCAGTACCCCTATCATATCAACTAAAGCATACCTTTGCAAATGCCATCCAATGAGCAGCATCAGCAGGACTGATGTTTGCGCCAAGTTCATTGTCTCATGAAAAACCAAATTGAGATTTGATATCAACAATAGTGACATATTTTTTTTTGCACTGTGCAAGTTACAATCAGAATATAATTGAACATGAGTGGAGAACATATATTTAACCACTTGTTCTTGCATGATTGCCAGTCCCTGCCAGATCCTGCTGCATGATTCTCTTTCAAAACACCATCTGGTGGCTCCTGCAAATGAATTGATGCGCCAGTAAAAGTGGACTGTGTAAATCATGTCCCATCTCCAGCTTCAGCATGGTGAGCTATGTATGAGGTATTTAAGAAGGCAGGTTGTCTCTTTGACAGTCCAACGAACAGCCACTGAAGTTCTGGCATTGCTTATTGAAGGTGTGGTAGTTTTTTTCTTCACCATAGCGATAAAGGGAGTGGGTGTTGAGATGGTCACACAAGGTCACTGTTGGTCACTATTGAGTCACAGGTGTGAACATGCACAGTCACAGTGTGTCCACCTCAATTGGTTGGCTTACTGGGGATTGCACCCAACACATCCAGACTACTAGATAACACAGAATCATATTCTATGTTGTCATCCAGCCCAAGATATAGATCATCTAAGGGCCTGGACAGCTGCTGTTTATTTCTCAGTTTATTTCTCAGTTAGTTTCATATGCCACAATATAAATAAACAAAGTGACATAGGGTTTACTTAGGATATAAGTCACAGTGACTCACACATACCAAGGACTCAATGCTGCCTCCACTGGCAGCAAGAGAGCAGATTCACTGCTTCTATGTCCTCTGAATGGTAGCAGCAATGGTTATCCAGCTCATCATAGGTGCTACAATTATTTACATGACCCCATTTCTTAACAAAGAACCTTACCATACCTCAATCCTCTCTGGGCATGCATGGGTGTAAGAGCTTGTCAATGGACATTCTGACAGAATTAAAAATGAGCTTGGGATGAGAAAGGTAGTATTTCAGGCACTTGTAGAGGAACTTTGGGCTTGTGGACTAGGTGATTTGAAGTATATTACACTTGATGAACAGATTGTTATATTCCTCTATACCTGTAAC
>QLOO01000163.1:0-27173 GCA_003313855.1 Suillus sp. MG131 | reverse complement strand
TATTTTCTCTGATGAACTTTCGAACCACAATATGATTGACAGATCTGGTCTCGCCAAGTCGGTGTCAAGCCAATCAAAGGGATAGTGTTCCTCATTGTTTATTTCAGGCCACACTCGGCCATGCGTTAACCGCGAGGGAAAGGATGCACCATTGCTCGACTATCAAGATGTTGAAAAGACTAGTTGTCTTCGTCTTAATGCTGTCTACTCTACTGGTAATATTGCTAGCAATACTACACACATGACGTTAATGAAGAACATAACGGACAACCTGGTACCCACTAGCAGCAGGAGTGGATAAGCGATCGGTTCAACGCATTACCGACCTTGCTTGCAGTATCCTTGAGCCAGAACTTAGTGGTAGTTCCGGCCGTTGGATGCCAATCCAATGATATTTTGGGCCACTCCTTTTGCTTCTAGTCGACCGGGCTCAACGAAGGGCCTGTATCTGCCACGGAGGCACTCGCAGGCTGATAGATGAGGCAGGGGCCAGATCAGCACAAAAAGAATATGGACGATGCGAACAAAGTGGCGAGGCTGATAATAAGTTAGGTCTATGCATTTTGGGTGGTGTTATAGTGATGGGTGTTCAGAACGTCCATTCACCGAAGTAAAAAGATACTATTATATGTAAAAGAGTGGCACATCAAAGGGGACTTTATGGTCAGCGGAAAAGTCATGCCGCATGCACGGTTCAAAAAGCAAAAGAGAAGAATAGCCCACCGCGAGGGTCGAACTCGCAGCCTTCAGATTACGTCAGATGAAACCAACAGTCGTAAAAGTCTGACGCTCTATCCGATTGAGCTAGGCGGGCGCCCAAAAAGTAATATTCCTATTCCCACAAGACCGCTTCAAACTCCGCTTTGGAACGCGTCGTATAAAGCGCGACGTGTCTTCATAGAGGGTGCATTTACGCGTTTTCTGTAATTTCATTCCCTCTGATTTGTGGTATGCCGTTCAAGGTATCTTCGTTGGTTAACGTTCGAACTTACAAATCGCTTACCTTTCACGCAGCCTAACTCAACCGCCTCCAAGGCGCCCGCTTCCAAAGCTGCTAAAGCACCCGTGTCGTCAGCGGGACAGCAGAAAGCAGCTAGGAAGGCACCTTCTAAAGAGGATGGGGACATGAAAAAGAAGCGCAAGAAGGCAAGGAAGGAGACGTACAGTAGTTATATTTACAAGGGTGTGTGCTCGCCCATTTGCTTTCGCTTGCATTCCAATGCAATAATTGGTAACCTATGTTCTCTTTTAGTCCTGAGGCAGGTCCACCCCGATACTGGTATATCGAACAAGGGAATGGGCGTTTTGAATTCGTTCGTGAATGACCTGTTCGAAAGGATCGCCACGGAAGCGAGCAGTGCGTCATTGGTGTCGATTTTAAATTATGTTTGTGACTGAAGTCCTCCCCATGTTGCAGAGCTCGCATCTTATACGAAGAAATCTACTATTTCCTCACGCGAAATCCAGACGGCAGTAAGGCTCATTCTTCCCGGAGAGCTCGCGAAGCATGCGATTAGTGAGGGAACGAAGAGTGTTACGAGTGCGTGTTCTTTTCCTTCATGGGTGTAAATGATAACATTTGTGGCTGGGTAGAATTCTCTGCTGCCAGGTAAGACGTGCAGTCACTCAAGCTACGGCATTGAGGACAGCCGGGTTCGACCTCGACGCATGAAGCATAGTAAATGGACAAATGTGGATCTATTAAATATGTAGCATGGCCCATCTCGTAGATATTATACATACCCTTAGTCGTACTAGCATATCCGTAACATGGTGCATGATCGTTTCCAAGAACCTAGAAACCTGCAGGAATGATAAGTCGTGTAACGCAAAGTGGCTATAGAAGGGAAATGACACGCACCATATTTATTTCCTGCCTCTTTCCTGTTCCTGCGTGCTTGTGCGATCTTCTCTTCCAGTGCCTCCCGGTTGTGGTAAGCATCTGTGAGGAGCGTTGTCAGTTGATGTCGTGAACGGGCTGTTGAGCCTAGTTTTGCGCCCTGTGGAGAGTAGTATCGTGAGGACTGGTCTACCACGCAGCGGAAACATCAAGAACAGCATGCAGACCTGTATATTCATCCGTGGTTTTTCTGGCTCCCCAGTCTTGACGCCCGTAAGAGCCTTCCTGTCCTCCCTCTCCTTGACCTCCTTCCGTGCTTTCTCCATCTCTGTCTGCATGTTGACCTCCGCTGCTTCTTCTGCCTCTCTCTCCACCTCACCTCTCTCGAGCGCGCGGACCTGGGCATCATATTCTTTCTGCCACTTTTTGACGAATGTAGCGTAGTATGCCTGGTCGTGAGCGGCCCAGGCACCGGAGGGGAGGAGGTAGTATCCGGGGTAAGGGTCAGTAGGTGTTGGAGGTGGGGGAGTGAACGAGGCCACCTCAGGTGCAGATGAGACTGTTGATGTGGATGTGCTGGGTGTCATGGCTGTAGAGGGTACTGTAGAATTAGTTCTCGAAGAGGTACCTGCAGGGGATTAGAATGGGAAACGCATATTCGCAGGGAACACACCAAGAGAGAAGAAATTCACAGCGAGTGTCTTTGGCAGCGCTTGGGGCTTATCGTCCTCACGATCTAAATCGACGTTGGATTTGCCCTTCTTGAGCGGAGGTGGTAGGAAAGACGTGGATGCCTTCTCGCCATCTCCTTCGTCATCATCCTGCTCGCTCACTGGTGCATGGAATACTAATCCGGGACCATTTCCGCCTCCAAGCATGCGCTCAGCCTTCTTGGGTTTAACGGGCAGAGGTTGGGTAGGCGCGGGCAATATGTTTAGAAGGGATGATGCGCCTGCCCCTTTGTTAGATGTGATTCGGGGTTTCTTGGCTGGTGGTCGGTCGTCTGTATCAGAATCATTTGAAGGGAGCGAGGGGAGCGTGATTTCTATTTTCTTTGTACGTTTTGTTTTAGCCGGTGGTGGAAGTGAGAATCCTGATGAGCCGGATGATTTGGGCGGAGGGAGGGAGAGGCCTGAGGGTTTCGATGGTGCCGGTACCGGTGCTTCTGGTTTGGCGGGGGGTGTAATGGACGGTGTTTCGTTTTCGCTATCGACGTCGCTACCGTAGTCTTCTATGCCTAGCATACTGTCTTGTTCGTCGTAGAGAGCGGGGAACAGGTGTTGATGTTTGTTTGTGTCACTTCCTCCTTCAGACTGGATCAAGAGTGTTGTATTAAGAGGACCTTCAAACCAAGTACTGTAAGCTTAGGCAAGGATGGCGTCGCCTGCACCACGAAAAACGCACAGATACGCTACGCCGCGTCAATCAGTGACGCCGCCTAGACAGCGCCGCATGGTCAGTGCACGCCCTGCTGGCACCCCCTCCAGGCGTACCGAGGACATCGCTGTAGTACAAGACGTTATGGACATCGACGACGTGCAAATGTATAATGAACGTGTCCTGGGATCAGGGAAGGAGACCCTCTACGCGCGCACGGACGAGCTCAGCGTAGCTTTCCATGCTGCACTCCCGTTTGAAGTCAGCCGCGAGTTAAAGGGTGCTGGTGCGTCTATCTGCTCGACTCAAATCATCCGAGCGCTGAAAATAAGCTTGACCGTACACAGATTTCTATTCTCAATCTTGGACTGGTGCGGTTGATACCATCACGGGGTACGCCCTTACCGCATCTTCAAACACCTGCTTCGTTTGGCATCACACCAAACCAACTACTTGCTATATCCTTCCGAGTCCACCTCCCCCTCAAGATTATGCACAACCGCCATCTGCACCATTCCACGCTCTCGTCCCCTCCAGGTCACGCTCAGAACCTGGTCTCGTTCTTCTCTCCATCCGCGGTGACATCCGCTTCTGGGACAGCATAACCAGCGGCCTAGCAGGCGGCGGCAGCTTCGAAAGCATCAATCTCGAGCTCAGAGAGGGAGAGTATACGTCTGGATTGCTTAGGGTTGACGTAGGTGCATCAGCACGCTCATATTCCTTCTGTTTTGATGTACACTCGCAGGGTCAAATCTACATTGCATCTACCTCGCATGGACGTCTATTTAGACTCACACTCACATCTCAAAGCGGGCGGCATACGCTCTCAGCAAGGCTCTTTGCACCACCACCCGCACCTGGGCTCTCTCTTGCGCGACTCCTCTGGTCTACACCTGTTCCCCAACCTACACTGGGAAATGTATCTGCTCTTGCTCTTGGTTTTGGTCGTGGCGAGGTTGGAAGGGGTGTAGCAACGGATAAGGAACTATGGATGCTGAGCGAGACCCGCGTGCAGAGGTGGAGCTTGAATAAGGAGGTGTTACTGGGTGAAGTGGATGTCCGAGAGGCAGTGGGGAACGTGGAAGATCTGGAGGGTGTTGATTTGGGTGTAGAGAGGTGCGATTTCATCATGTTTGATTAAGATTTTAGCTTATTTGCCGACAACGCCGCGTCTACAGTGATGGGACGCTCATTGTCCTCGTCTCATACGCCGGGTCCGAGCAAGAGACAGCCGCGATGGCGCTTGAACAGTACGGAGGGTTTGGTATGGGAGCACCGGTGCCGAGAAGGATATATGCCCTCGTCAGACTTAGTGCGAACACGAAGCGGGGTGAGGTACCGAAGTTTGAAGGAGGAGGTGGAGATGGAAGTGTGATAGAGGGCATCGGCGGAGGCATGAAGATAGAAGGTGTCACAGGAGTGCCATATGCTACGGTAAGCGCTTACCATTGGCCCTGTGTAAAGATCTAGCTAAATGGCGTGCTTATAGACAGCCGCATCGGCACCCTCGCATCCTCGTCTGACACTCCTCGGGGGAGGTGCAGTTGTAGCCATTAGATTCGTAGATGTCGTCGTCTTTTGTGCCCGAGGTACGTTCTGTCTCAGCCTGCCATCATCCAGCGAACAACTGACCCTTTCCGGGATAGACTCTCCATATCAGGATCGCCTCACCCTCAAGGCCCCCAACACAGATCAGATACTTGGCCTCGGTGTACTCCTACCAACCCAGCCACCAATGCACTCTCTTCCTGCAGAACAAGAGCAAGGAGAAGGAGCTGGGCCCGAGGATGTATTCATACTAACAGCTGGCGTGCTCATCCGTGCTCGAGTGGACTTGGGGAGGGTCAAAACATTCGATGAGGCGTAAGTCGCGTTTCTCCCCTCCCTCTACTTTACACCGTTTACTGATGATCGAGTTAATCCGGATCCACAGAACCGGCCGTGCGATTCTCATAAGAGCACTCCTCACACAAGCCATACTTTACGGAAGCAACCCTGATAACCCCCTACATTTCTCGTTTCCGCCTGAGGTTGATGCTGAGGCGCTCATGACAGGTGCAGAGGGGTTAAGCAGGGCTGTCCTTGAGAGCGGTATGTGCATTTATTCTCGCGGCCACTCTGGAGATGCTGATTTCTCTTGTTGTGATTTCTGCCCTTCATTGGCGTGGCACCTTCATTCCAACCGAAAAGACCCAGAGATCATCCGCCCAAATCATGACCTCACTTCTCAACTCACCTCGCGAAAAGATAGGCTCAGCTGGCTTATACGTTTCATCAATGACAATGCAGCACTCGGAAAGATGTCACAGCGCAGCCGCCAGCGTCTTGCTACGGACGCGGAAAAGCTTTATGCCTGTCATCAGCTTTGGTTGAAGATGAATGAGCATTTAGAGTGCGCACTCAATTTACTTCTTCCTTTGTTTACCCCTCTGACTCATCCAAACAGCGCTGGGGCCTCCCGCTCCCTCGTCACTGATGCCATTCATGCATTCACAACTACTCACCCTCTTTTACATCCCTCTGCTTCGCACGATGTCGTCCGAGATTTCTTCAGGTACAGAGTAGCAGAGATCGGGCGCCTTATTCCGTTCATGGTCGAACAGGTTGAGAGAGCTGGAGAAGGAGCCATGAGAGAGATTGGAGGGGCTATAGTTGTGAGTTGTTATCCTCTCACTCTCACATGTTTTGCGCGTGCTCGGAATGGTTCTGATGTAGGCTCTAGACGATTCTGCAAGCAGCGCTTTCGTATAGAGCGTATAATCTTGCTGTGTATGGTGTCGAGCTGCCTATGATCAAGCCGTGGACGAGCCGCCCGAGTGCCATCGATGGTGTGTTGAAGCTCGTCGATGCTGCCACGAGGTGCGTGGATTCGCAATGCATTTATAATATGTATCGTGACCTTCCTTTTGCTACAGGTTCGCGCTCGACCCGAGCAAAGCAAACACGAAAAACGCGTCGAGAGAGCTGCTCGCAGAGCTTGCGACGATGTTTTTTGCATGTATGCAAGAAAGATTAGATTGGCTCGGCAGGCAAGTCATTTGTCTTAATACATTACTCGCGAAAGAAAGCTGATCGACGAATAGCCCCATAGCAGCAGACGAACCTGGTTCCGAGAGGGACCACATAGAGCTCAAAGAACGCTTCGACCAACTCCGCCCCGAGATCCTCGAAACTCTCCGTACGCCTTCCTTTCATTCCATCTTCCCACTCTCATTTCCCTAACTACCCCATGAACTTACAGGTCTGACTTCCCATCTCCCAAACGCTCTCACACTCGCCGCATCCCACGCCGACTTCCGTTCTCTCGCTGCGCTGTTACACCAAGACGCCGTCTACCCGCCCTCTTCCAATCCGCACGCGCACACGATTGAAGAGTATGTCGACCGCTTTGGGGGAATGTTTGCGAAGGAGGTTGTACGGTGGTGCATGGTGCATGGGGAAGCGAGGGTGGTATTTGCGATGGAGGAGAGTGGGAGGGGGGAGTGGGGGAAGTATATGGATGAGTACTGGGCGGAGGAGGAGGGCCAGGGAGGTAAATATGATGCAGTGGCGTGGTTGAGGGATTTGGGGCAGGGGCGGTGGAGTGTTGCTGGCACGAGGTTATTGAGGGAGGCGAGTGGCGCTGGGGATGTGAGTGTCAAGCATGTGAGTGTCTTTTTGGGATTTCAGTGCTTGGTTTTGGGCAGGTGTTGATCGGTGTGCGTTGTAGTTTATGCTTAGCGTAGGCAAGCTTGCGCATTTGGCGCAGATGCAGGAGGGTGGAGATGCGGATGAAGCTGTGTTGGATGGTACGTCTGTCCAGTTTCTTTTCGTACTGATGTAGCCTGACTAAATGTCGTCCAGCATTCCATGATAGCTTAGATTTCATATCGGTGCAGGAGAGAATGCTTCAGGAGTTCCGGGAAGCTGCCAGCAGTTTGCGGGGCAAACAAAAACAGAGCTTAGACGCGCAAGTAGATGCGGTAATAAGAACGAAAGGAACGAGACTGAGAGCAGAACGGAGGCACGGGCTGCTTGGGGTACGTAGATTTCTATTGTTTCTCTTGATTTGAGCGTGGTGCTGATTTCCATGGACAGATAATGAAGATTTTTGTGAGACAGGTGCTCCAGGGCAAGGCGCTCAGCTTGGAGGATGCGGTGGACGTGCTCACATTGCAAGATAATGTGGAGGGCGCGGAGAATTATGCTACTGCGTTGCACTTACTTGCGCATGCCGAGGTAGGTCACACTTATCATGGTTTTTATATCACTGAAATTACAACTATCACACAAGGATATTCCAGACGCAAGGAGACAATCGTCATTCAGAAGAATATGGTGTAGAATATATAATCACGATGAGTACGCTCCATCTCCTTGTCTCGTTTTACGGGCTTTAACGATCACTTCAGCTGGGACTCCATCCGCGAAACCGCCAACATCACTGATGCCCAGCTAACCTCCCGCTTCCGCGCAACCGCGCTTTACACCACGTTCAGCGTTATTCTGCCTTCGCCCCAATTATCTCAGATGTCAGGTGTCGACCTTGACCCGAACGAATGCCTGTCGGTGCCTTTGATGCCCGAGATCAAGTCGCGTTTCCCAGGCATTCAGGAGGACATGGTGGGTGACCTAGCAAGAGATTACAGAGCCGAGAGCTCCGGAGTCGAGGGACTGAGACTGGGAGACGTGTATCATCGCGTTAGGGAGCTGGTGATGCTGGACTTGGGGTACGCAAGAGAGGGATAGGGTAGTATCGTACGTTGCAAAATCTATACAAGTTATAGAAATCTCCAGTTCGCTAGCCTCTTCTTTGCTCTCTGAAATTCGACTTTAGCAGAGAGCGAGAGATCCTTGAATGTCCGTTTCCTGAGCTCTACGGCGTACTCGTCCTGACGTGCCCGTTCTTGGACGACCCACTTCTTGTAAAAGTCGGACAAGGCATGCTCGTGTGCTTCAGCAGGTGCATTGGGTGGGAGAGCAGCAAGGACTGAAAATTTGGCAGCCTCGAAGCGGGTGTTACTCTAGTAGTGATCGATTCGAATCGTTGGGTCTGAATCACGATAATGCAGAACCTACCTCTGCCCAGTATGCGTGGTTGAACGCGTCGAGCTGTTCTCGATGGAGCTTCCACTGTAGTTCGTAGTCTACGGTATCGTCTGAGAATTCTCTGAGGGAGTATGGGTGCTCTTTAGACTCGGAAGGAGAAGACGAAGAGGTGGCAGTGGTGTATATGATGGGCCGGAGGTTGGAAGTTGGGTCTGGAAGCCCGATGAAATTGAATGATGGCCTGGACGTGTGGATGAGACGCTTGTACGCAGAAAGGTGAGCAAGGGATATCCGTGGTGACATGCTAGTGGTGGTTTGAGACAAAGCTTACTCTCCTTACATGGACACATTTGTTTACAGTTTCAATTCTCGTTCGTCCAACAGGACGCACCCTTTCCTGGTTGCCTCAATATCATACGTGTCGAAGTTCTAGAGATAGTCACCCAGCAGCCAATTACGATAACCCAACACCAGACTTCCTATCGACGATATAATTGCAAGGGTAAAAATACAATTGAGAAACATGTTATGTCAACAAAAATTTGGAAGACGTAGTCGAAACGCCGGTAGAACGAAAATGCGACATGAACTCGGACAAGTTACAACCGGAGAAATGGCGAAAGAGCGAACAGCAAAACACTCAACTGCGAAACACAGCTAATTTAAAAAATTAGGCCTATCACCAGCCGCAGCTCGCTTGATCGCTCGCTTTTCGCGCTCCATGGTAAATGGATCGCTAAGACTATACCGCCGTTGGGCAATGCTTAAAGCGCGTTCTCGAATGCCAGGGAACGACCTTCGCACAACGGTATCCAGCTGAGGCCAAATCTCGTCCGACGTCTCGCCTTGCAAAGTAACAAGTCGTGCCGACTTGTTGACTGGCGATGCGTAGTGTGCGAGCAGGGGCGACGTGGAATCGTAAAATTGCTTGAGACGACGAGAGAATATCTCCTAATTAATTATCCGTCGGAACTTGCTATGCAGACATTTAGGCTTTGAATCCACGTACAGGGTTATCATCAGGTCGCCTCGTCAAGGGTTCGCCTGTCTCGTCATCGAAGCCATCCACTTTTGGTCGGTTGTATGACATGTTGTACACGCGGCCAGATGGCAGATGAACCCAGCGGTCAGATATCCGACTCAGTATTACATTGTCGGCGACATCCAAGTTGACTATAAGACTTAATGGGGCATTCTGGTTCCTGATGCCCTAGTTAGTACACGGGGTCCGACAACACGAGATTAAATTTACGAACTGGAGATGGGCATCAAGCAGTTTACCTTGACCTAGCGTTCTTGGAAAGCCGTCCAAAATCCAATGCTGTAAAGACAGAGCACTAATTCAGGCCCGTTACTATGTCAAAGTGAATTATGACAGACTAACCCTGTTGTTGAGTGACTCAAGTTTACTCGCGACAACTTTCAGCATGACATCATCGGGAAGTAAGTTTCCCTGTGCAACAATTTCTTCCGCCTGTCTGCCAACTTCTGTTCTAATACCATGACAGGCAAGGGTCAGCACCATGCGCCGTAGTCACCTGTGTGACAGGTGGAAAGTGACCTCACCTCTCCGCGATGTGTTGCCGCAAAAGGTCCCCAGTGGAGAGGGACAGTATGTCATACTTCTTCACGAGGCGGGCTGAGAGGGTTCCCTTGCCAGCACCAGGTTTACCGAACATGAGCATCCGCAAGACCTTGCCGTCATTTTGCTCTGTTGAGCGCAAATTGTTGAGGTAGAATGGGAGTGCTTTCGAAACTGATACAGAATGGGAGATAGAGCGCACGGTTGGAATGGGGGCGATTCGTATCGACGGTGCGCGAGCGAATAGAAAGGTCATGGTGAGGGAAGCGGGTAGAATTAGAGAATTAATGCTAGGTATATATTCCGCTGGGAGGTATCAAATGATGTGTTAATATTTAATGTCGTTCGATACGGTTTGGATGATAAATCTTGTTTCGTTGGGGATATGCACGCGAATAGGCGCCTCAGACACGAACAAGTAACCGCTTTCTCGCTTCACCGACAAGTTGAAAACTGCGCAAAGGGAGGCGGGGATTTACGTGGTGATGGGGAGAAAGGTGGGGAAGAAGTCTAGAACTCTGTTGCTAGGTGTCACACCAAAGTAAGCGCAAATCACGCAATCTGAGTCCAGACGGCACGAGAACGACGTCCCCCTCAATGGTTTTGAAGATGCCACGAACTTCATCAATGTCGAGTCTTTGCCCACTATAGCCGCATCTGCTGGTCATGATCTCGCACGCCAACATGCATGTGACTGATCATCCGACCGTTTCCGAGTACGAGTCCTGTACAGCGATGATTTTCATACTCACAAAATAGCTATCGGTATACCTGCAGGCGACTGCCAATTCAAATCCCAGGAATCCCGTACCTGGCTGGAGACCTCGTCAGTGCCCTATCTTGTCAAATGAACCCGGCGCCTCTTGTGAGGGGGTTCAATTCACAAAGGTACCATTCAAAATGATAAGTTGAGCGCTGAACGTTAACTTTCAATTAGAGCAACGTCATGATCGCAATATTACTAGTCGGAAGATCCAATCATATCTCCGGTCGCCCGTTATATGCGCCAGTATACGGCAGGAGTGCGTCTTCTCAATTGACCGACCGGGAGGAACATATGATTCAATGTTTTCAGACGTGAGGTAATATCGCCTCTTGGTGCACTTACTATTTCCAAGATAACAACTTCTACTCGCTGGAAGACTCTGCCATAACACTAGACACCGAGCGTTCAGCATTTCTTGACGAGAATAGGTCCGAAGTTCCCCGAGTCTTGCCCGAGTAACTAAATAATAATTGTATACCAACAGTGTTATCATGATGAAGCTAACGTTCTTAATTGTCTTCGCGAAACTAGTGCGTATTAATCGGTTGATCAAGAAATAACGGTTCTCTACGAGGGAACAAAATAATGTACAATATGATAAAGGGAGAATATACATCGAGGTAATATTCTAAGTGTTTGCGGCCGACTCCTCTGATCTAGTCTGGGACAACCCGATCAGCTCGCGGATATCGCGCACACCAACAACACCACGTATATCCTTAGCCGGATCCAAGGAAATACAAATAGCCTCGGCCAAATGGTCGACATGGATTGGCGGAATCGAGAGCAAGTTCGCCATGGAATTCAGGGCGGAAGGCGTTTTGTCCGTGGCATAGGGGAACACCGACGTGCCTAACCACCGAAGAACCGAAGAAGGCATCGGGATATACGCTGGTACTGCGCTATGGATCCGTGCCGATACATCGAATATCGTAGCTGGAATAGTAGTCATTGGTCGGATATGCGGGTGGTATATTAAACCTATTATGGCTCGTCGTTCATTAAATCGAATTATCGACGATATACACTTACTGGGGCGGACATACACTCCCTTGTATTGAGTATGATCTTGGACGATTTCCTCAATTCGCTTCTCAGCCTCCCGTTTCGTTTCGAGATAGCGCACGGGGACGATAGGTCGGTTGACATCCTCCGCGGAGACGTAGATGAAGGGACGAACACGTGTAAGTCCGGATACGGGCTTGCTCGCGACGAATGCTTCGCACACACGCACGGCTGACAACGCGTGAACACTGCGCAGTAAAACGAGGCTGTTCAAGATCACGCACCTGATTCATAATTGAGTGTATCGTAAGCGCTCCGTTGACCTTCTGCTAAAGGACTACTGCCCCGGCCCGCAAGGGATTTGATTAAGCCCACTATATCACCTTCTTGCATCTTCTGCTTGTACTGCGTGTTGTCCAAAAGTGTACCGACAGTGTGGACAACGGCGTCAACACCGGGGAGGATGTCCGTATATGATTCTGGGTTCATGGCGTCGGCTTTCCGCCATTCTACCTGTTGGAGTTTGAGTGGGTTGATGCGGTTGGAAGGAGGACATGCGGTACGCACTCTTTCTACCCATGCAGGGGTATGGCCTTGTGGAGTTTTGTAAGGTTTTCCGGAGGAGCTGCCACACCGCGCATGGCAGAACTATCATACTCTGCACAAATGACTTACCTTATGCTGGTGACCTCCATTCCTCGGGCAAGAGCCATTTTACAAACCGCGGAGCCTAAAAGTCATAAATGGATTGGTACGACATCAAGTGTTAAAATTTTAAAAGTTCATACCAACGAAACCATTGCCACCAACAACCAGAATTTTCTGAGTAAGACTTGACATGGAGTCTAGTTTGGAGCTTGTTGTTCGTACGAAACGAGGCGATGGTTGATACTTGGCTGTTGACGCGTCAAAGCTGGCTGTCAACAAGCGGTAAGGCTTGCAAAACCTATATATGGGGGTGCGATTGTTAGGTAAATATTTCATGTTGGACAGCTACAGGAACTGGGATATCTGTGCGGCCGACCGGTGTGTGCTCGTGCCCGGGTGTATGCCCGACCTGCTGATAGTGATCCTGTTCCCTGTCTTGAAGCTTGAAGGACAAGCCTCTGGAGTGTTTGCTCAGTTGTGACAAATTACCCGAACGACGCTATACACTTAACAAGTACTTAGCATTAAGTTAACCCTCTCGGCGAGATATGCCTAAACTTCATCATGCACTGCAATCATCAAAACTCGGTCATGTATAGCCCCAGGACCTAGGCCTGAACGATGATCCTTTTCCAATCTGTTCGCACCGGCACCCAGCCTTCATGATGCAGCAATCGAATTTCTTCTTGATTTTTTTGCCTTGATTATTAATTTTTAAAACGCTACGTGTTACACTGGATGGGTTATGTCGATGATCAAACGGACATTATGCTGTGTAGACATGGCCGCGTCCAATATTGATATGGTTAGCTAGACCAAGGTCAGGCATGCGGAAGTTAACGTTAGAGAGTTACAGTAATATGAGGTGTCGAGGTTGTGTAACGACGCGCATCAGTAACTAGTGACTGCTGTGCCAGTAGTGGTACCTCGTGTCCCTCGTAGTCACCTGCTCACGATGCGAAATTGCTCCTCGCCGATCGAACAATCATGTGTAGTTGATGAAGTTCGGATACAAGCAGATCTCGGCCTGACGACATTATGCCCCTATCCCCATATGGAGCGCTAACTATAGTCGAAATTTTTTTGGAACGTTGTTACCATCCTCGATGGCATCATCGACAACCATCGAGGAAGAAGACAAGGTTCTAATAATAATTTTAAAATTAATACCTTGTCGTTAACGTCCAGCAATTTTGCATAAACCAGGATTTCCCTTTGTTCTTTTAATACAGCACTCACAATAGCGTCGATCAATTGATTGAATATCTATGTTATTGCGCGCTGCGTCGTCTATGCGAATACGACATGAACAAGAGTCCATGACACTATTGTAGCTAGCTATCAACAATGCATGGAACATATTGCATGCCTTGAATATCATAAAAACCCGATAACAAAAGAAATTCGTGAATATGCGTGATTCCGAGTGATTGCAAAGCCATATGAACAAGAGTGAACAATGAACATGTGTTGCCAGTGGAGGGAATGGGTATTTGATCGTCGGTGTGGAGACCAAAAACCACCAGGGTTCTTCGTCTCCTGAACGCCAAGGTCAGATACCGCGCTCCAACGGGACTAGCCCGTCAAAACAAATAACGCATCAATGCGACAAAGAAAGGACTGAAAACAGCGAACGATGCAAAGCAATGTTTGCTATGGGATAATCAAAGGAACTTCCACTTGACTATTAAGGGTCAGGTCAGCCAGGAACATTAAAGTAGGTGATGAGACAGAACGTACTGGGAAGATCGCCGACAGAGAGGCTGTCGAGAGCTTCAAAGGCAGCAACTGAGAGGTCGATAGAGTTTTCATTTGCACAAGTCGGGCAGTCATCAGCAATGGTAACCACAACGGTCTTGCCGTTGTTCTCGTTGGTAATTTGGACCTGTTGACCACAAAGAGGGGAAGCATTGCCAGAGTTGCCATAACGGGCCTGATCCATAGCGCAGATGAAGTCAGAATCAGAGTGAACTGTTCCACATGCGCCTGCATTGCCGTTCTGGTAGAAGTAGGTTGCACTGTAATGCAAATTTGAGTATTTGAGCAATGGTAAAACAAAGCATATTTACAATCCGCCATAGTTAAGACTGCTGTCGCTAGAACTAGTCGATGGCGCAGTCGTCGATACTACCGCCGAGGTAGACGAGGTGTGCGTGGAAGTATGCGATGTAGTCGGAGCGGGGGCAACGTTCACAGGGACAGAACTACTGCTCGAAGTGGGTGTAGGAGTTGACTTGACGGAGGTGCCACTCGTGGAGGATGCAGGAGTTGACTTGACGGAGGTGCCGCTCATGGAAGATGTAGGAGCAGAGGCTGTTGGAGTCGACGTGGGATCGTCACAACCATCGTCACTCCCACCAACCGATACAAGTTCACCATTACTGCAAGTGAGGTCAGAGGGCATCTGACACTGAGCGGGAAGAGTGCTAGCGCTCTCGCCGGCCTGGACGGGTGATGAGCAAAATTAATTCAAGACATACAACGAAGTACAAACCGCGAGGGGGTGGCAGCAGTCAGAAAAGAACTGCGTGTTGTGCTGGTTTTGGCACTGGATTGCGAGATACCTGCAATGATAGGTGTCATAGGGCTAGGAAGCGACATCAAGATACAGACATAATCACAGGGGATATATCAACAGACCTCAAGAGCTGCCGTGTCCCAGCCATTAGGTGCAGTTGCGCGAGGAACGACGAGCGCAGATACCGCAGAGGTAGCAATGAGGGACAAGACGAGTGTTGCAAAGGAGGAGATCATGTTGAATATCGTGATCTAAATAGGGGAAAAAGAGTGCAGGTATGGAGAGAGCGGGGTGAAGACGAGTTGTTCGTGATCAACGAGTGACAGGACACTTGCAAAGGCCCGACTATTTAAGTGAAAAAATGGTGTTAGCACGCACGAAAAGCGTGAGTCAATTGCGAGGAACCGACGTTATGAAAAACCGAAGGGAATGCGTTTACCTGACGGTAATTGAAGGGAGAAAGAAAGTGGTAGGAGGAAGAGACGCGGTTATTACTTCCGAAACAGTCTTTCAGACTTTATCCCTTGTATATCCAGATTAATGGACTTCATTTCCCACGTCATGATCGCAAGGCAAAACGTTGTCCTCCATTGCACACCAACAATTGGACATGTGCAAATCACGATATTTTTATTGTTCAGGAGACTGTGGATCGACAAGTCCAGGCTTGACTGGCCTGAAGCCTTCAAGCTTCTTCGACTTGTGGTGTGACCACAACTTGAATGGTAACGAAATCTTGCTGTAAGATGATCTTTTCATTCGCAGAAAATTTTCAATTACTTCGTTCCCCGCAGCAGTGCATGGCTACATGTTGCCGCTTAAATGTCCACGAATCAAAAGTTCCTGGGGCGGGCATGTTGTAAGTCAATGATCGAAAATAATAAATAATAATAATAAAGGACAATAATAAAATAATTACAATGATAATTATATTGAAAAATAACAATTCTGAAAAAGGGGTGTTTTCCCGGCACATCCCGATCCTCGGTTAGTCGTGTCGGTTGGTGCACAGTTCTCTACGACGCACAATTACTTTCAGGAACATAGCTAAAGCGAAGTAGCAGCAAAAGAATCTCTCAAGTCATGAGTGCGTTTTCATTGAAAATTCTTACCTATCCCCTAACTAGAATTCATCCAAGGTGATTTCACCGAAAACCCCTTCGCCTCGAACAATTCGCTTGACACGAATCCCTTTGACGACCCATCATCAAAAAAGGCTGCGCAACACGACGCCCATTTTGAGGATATCAGCAGACGAGAACGAGACCTAGAAAGACGTGAGCGTGAACTGAACGAGAGAGCAGAGCATATTCGTACCCATGGACGCAACAATTGGCCACCGTGTAGGAGCCAGACTGCGCCTTCCATCACAATGTATACTCACCTTCCATACCAGTTTACCCCCTCATTTACCATGCCATCTCCGAAGAGATTCCAGAGGCTTCAAGACCTTTGATCACTCGCTTGTACCAGCTCTGGCTTGTCCTTTTGGGGACCCTAATCGTGAATATGGTGGCTTGTATATTTCTTCTAATTGCTGGTTCAAGCGACGGCGGAAAGGACCTCGGTGGAAGTATAGGGTGAGCAAGGTTCTAGTGTGTATTCTCTTCCTTGCTCAATGAGGTGTTAGATACATGTTTATCATCGCGCCTCTATCGTTCTTGTTGTGGTATAGGTAAGTCATGCATGCTACACCAGGGTCTCAGAAATTTACACCTCATTAGGCCCATATATAATGGTTATATGAAGGTTGGTGTCATTGCCACATCCTACAAGCATGTTCTCAAATTGACACGTCATGCAGGAGCAAGCGCTTTACTATTGTCCGTTGAACTAAACTTTGATCCTCTCGATCGCGCTAAGCCGCATTTCATTTTCACAGACTTCTATTTCTTCTTCGGTGGCTTCCATCTTCTCTTCAGTGTTTACATGTGCGTGTATGCCTCGCAAATCACGACTGTCAAGCTGAATGTGTCTTTCATTCCGCGCAGGATCATCGGGATTCCTAGTACAGGGTCTGCAGGGCTTATTCAGATGATTCAGATGTACGCGCAAGGCCACTGGGCCGCTGGCATTCTTGGCACAATCGCTACAGTTGGCTGGACAGTGCAAGGATTAGGGAATGCCTTTTATTACCGTCAGGTACGTTGTTTCGTGCGCAGTTTGCGCAGTAGCGGCATGACTAGAGACACCTGCAGATATGGAACCACCACTCAGCTGCCGGACACACCATGGACAAGGTAATTTACTTTGACATACGTGCACTAGGTTTAGGGTACTGATGCGGTCATGCAGGCTAAAGCAGAGTTGGCTTCTCATGGCGCAAAGGCTTATTTCACGCGAGGCTGATTATGACACTTCTTTCTCGAATAGTACTTACTTGGCCATGTGGCGAATTCGTGCATGTACTTACACTTACCTCTCCGATCACGAACTCTTGTACGAATCTGAGCTATGATCACTGCACAATGGACGGCCTTGGATGATCGAATTGATGAAACAAAACTTGTGGAACAAAAGTGCGCTAGATGAAACAAGAAAAAGTTTTGAGCTTCCACCTTGCTTCCACCAGTGGATGGTCTGAGTCAGCTGAGTTTGAAAATTGAAGATTGATCTAAAAGCGTTCAGCTTCACTTGTTTTCTACAACCACCACCTTGGTTAGTCTCGTCATCCATACTTCCGAGTGTCGCGTGCTAACCAGTTTCAATAGCCTAAAAGACCAAAAAATTTCATAAAAAGACTTTAGAAAAAAAAGCGGTTACCTTGTTGCCTCCTGTGTATGTTCGTTTCTTCTTATCATTTCCGTTCATCTTGTTTATCAATCTATCTACATCTTCATGTCCGTGCAGTCGCAGAAAAAGTCCTCAAAGCAGTAACGACCCCATAACCCAGAAAACCAAATATGTCTTCTTCTTCCGTTCCAGAGACCGTTCCTATGGTCCAGCCCGAGCCTGCACCTGCCGGCCCAGCTCCAGCTCCATCTTACAACCCTCAGACTTCGGTCACATCCTCTCCTTCCGCTTCGCTTTATGTTGGCGAACTCGACCCTACCGTCACAGAAGCCATGTTGTTTGAGATTTTCAATATGATCGGTCCGGTTGCAAGGTGTGTGTTTTAGTCGCCTGGTTCGATTAGGTTCTGAAGTGTCGTGGCATGTTCCAGCATCCGTGTTTGCCGTGACGCGGTGACGCGTCGCTCCCTCGGATACGCGTACGTTAATTATCTAAACACCAGTGATGGTACGTCGATTATAGTTGATTCATTCTTAGATTGGTTTTCTAATCTAATCTTCTTAGGTGAGCGTGCTCTCGAACAGCTCAACTACTCGCTTATTAAGAATCGTGCATGGTAAGTGGACAGTACGCCGAATGCACGGAATTATTGATCATAGTGCCATTAAAGCCGTATCATGTGGTCCCAGCGTGATCCTGCCTTGCGAAAAACCGGTCAGGGCAATATCTTCATCAAGAACCTTGACGAGGCTATCGACAATAAAGTAAGCTTTTTCGCAGGTATTACTTTGCCAGCATCTCACAGATCATTCTAGGCTCTTCATGACACGTTTGCTGCCTTCGGCAACGTCTTGTCGTGCAAGGTTGCCACCGACGAGCAGGGTCGCTCGAAGGGCTATGGTTTTGTTCACTATGAGACTGCCGAAGCTGCCGATACCGCCATCAAAGCTGTCAATGGTATGTTGTTGAATGACAAGAAGGTGTACGTCGGTCACCACATCTCTCGCAAGGTTCGCATCGATTGTCAGAACGTGTGGTCTCCTACTTAGCTCCTCCCTATTTTTATAGGAACGTCAATCCAAGCTCGACGAGATGAAGGCCCAATTCACCAATTTATATATTAAGAACCTCGACCTCGAGGTCACCCAACAGGAGTTTGAGGAGCTCTTCAACCGATATGGCAGTGTGACTTCCGCGATCATCCAGGTCGATGACGAGGGCAAGAGCAAGGGTTTCGGCTTCGTCAACTATGAGTCGCATGATGAGGCCCAGAGAGCTGTTGACAACCTTCACGACATGGAGATCAATGGCAAGAAGCTCTTTGTCTCCCGTGCCCAGAAGAAGGCTGAGCGCGAGGAGGAGTTGCGCAAGTCCTACGAGCAAGCCAAGATGGAGAAGCTTAGCAAGTACGCGGGCGTCAATCTTTACATCAAGAACTTGGAGGATGATGTCGATGATGAGAAGCTCCGCGCCGAATTCGAACCTTTCGGGACCATTACTAGTTGCAAAGTCATGCGTGACGAGAAGAATACCTCGAAGGGCTTTGGATTTGTATGTTTTTCATCCCCCGACGAAGCTACCAAGGCGGTTGCAGAGATGAACAACAAAATGATTGGCTCAAAGCCATTGTACGTCTCTCTCGCTCAACGCCGTGAGGTTCGCAGGCAGCAACTGGAAAGCCAGATTGCTCAGCGGAACCAGATCCGCATGCAACAGGCTGCGGCTGCTGGAATGCCAGGGCCTGCATATATGGGTGCTCCCCTCTACTACCCCGGACCTGGCGGTTTCCCTCCTCAGGGTCGCAGCATGATGGGTTATGGCCAACCTGGTATGATGCCCCCACGTCCTCGCTACCCTCCAAGCAACGGCCAAGCCCCCGCCGGTATGCCCATGCCTGCTTACGGTGCACCTCCTCAGTTTGGCATGCCTGGTTATTCCCGTGGAGGCCCTCGTCCTCCCGTTGCCCGTGGACCTGGTTCGTCCCCCACCAATCCTAATGTTCCCCTGCCGCGTGTCAACGGACCCCCGGCCAATGGGGCCGTTTCCCGCTCTGGTCCTCCCCAGGGCGGTGCGCCTCCCTCCCGCCCTCCTGGTGGTGCTCCTGTTCCTGGTGCTCGCAGCCAGCAGCAGTACAAGCTCAATCCTCAGACCCGCAATGCTGTTGCCGCTCCGGGTCCAGCTACTTCTCCCCCTGCGAGCGCGGCTCACCCGCAGGCTGACGCCATCCAGGCTGCCATGGCTAATGCATCTCCTATGGAGCAGAAGCAGATGCTCGGCGAGATCATTTACATGAATATCCTGACGTAAGTTATCATCGAGTCTATTGCGCATTGTTGCTGACATCGTTTATCGTAGTTCCCAACCTGAGCTGGCTGGCAAGATTACTGGCATGCTACTCGAGATGGACAACTCAGAACTCTTCCACCTCCTTCAGTCCACTGATGCTATGGCTGCCAAGGTCAATGAGGCCCTCGCTGTGCTCCACGAGTTCTCAAAGGATGAAGCTTGAGCACTGCAGAGCATGCAGTGTAGCTTGGGGCGGTGAGGTCATTCGGCGGTTCAGTTGTCTCGAGATGTTGTTTTCTGGAGCGGATTCTCGGCTCGTCCTTTCGTTTCGTTTACGCGCTGTGTGGCATGTTTATCATCTGCGACTGCTGCCTCTTCGTCATCGCTTTTTCTCTATGTCATGGGTATAGGTGGTGGTCAGTCCTTTGTGTACTTAAATAAAGGAACAAAGGTGATATGCTTGTATCGTTTGACTGTGTGATTTATCCCTGCCTGGAAATGTTTTCTCAAATGTCATGCAAATCATTAACATAAAAAGTAGGATACATGAAGAGCTATGGTACTTTTCCAACGCCCAGACAGCAAGCAACATAGAATAAGGAAATATGAAAACGAGTCAGGGATGTTTAGCCTTCTTGATTGCGTGCACGATATGGAGCCGCGAGGAAGCTCGGACGAGCGGGTAATACAGATCCTGATGAGCTTCTTCGATCAATTTCTTTGCTTCCCAGTCCCGCATCCCAGCAGACAAGAAAAGAGGCTTCATCGCAGGAAGCATAATGTCATAGTTCATCCACGCTAATTGACCAATACTGAGAGCGACGGGATCTATAACAAATCAATAAGCTCCAAAGGGCTTTGGCACTGCGATTATTTGATACCCTTTGGCCAGAACCCTATTGGGATATTTCCTTCCTGCGAAACAATCCTATCAAACGCCCCAGTCGATGCAACGAGGTTGGAGAGCTCCGGAGGAATATTAACGTCAATGCCTTTGTCACGCAGGCACTTCCTGTAAGTCTCCCACAGTGTGAACCAGCCACGCATTCCAGACGGCTGTCCGGAGCGGGTGAAATGTGACGCAGATTTCTCATCCGCGATTGGTTCAGTGTCGGGCTCAATCAGTATGACGAGTCCCCCTGGGCGAAGCATCCGTGCGATTTCATGAAGAAATCGAGGATAGTTCTCTATCTGTGATTCGTGAGTCGGGGCGAACGAAACTACTAGTATGGTATCGCTTACTCCTGTATGCATAAATCTTGCATGGATAACGTCGAAGTGCTCGCTTGGGTAAGGTAGATAAAACTGATCCAGATCACAGAGCTCAAACCTAATCTCGCATTAATAACAAAGTACTACTGAGAGGGGATAACTTACGTGCAGTTGGCAGGCACTTCACTGGAAAAAATGTTAGCGACATCCAGCGATGGTGTGATGAAGAGTATTAATTACCGTGGTTGAATGGGAGCGAGGTCGACACCTATTACTTCTGCTGAAGGAAATTCGTCTGCCAGGTCGATAGCCCTGCGATGCAGTTACAGATACCTGTCACGCACGAAATTCCCAGAACACTCACCAGAAACCGCCTCCAGTACCCAAGTCAAGAACACGACAACGTTCCTGTCCCTCCTTTTGTTTCAGTATGTCGGCGATGGGGCCAACATAGTTCTTTCCATTGAAGAGAAATTGTATCGTCTTGTGCTGAAGTTCTGATCGCTGGAATAGGAACAAGTTTATCACACAAGAATGCCACGTTGCATATGGAAAGAATCTGACCCTAACTTCTTCCTCGTCTGCAGGTAGCATATACCTTGAACTGAGGGCATTGAATCTCCTGCCATGGATTTGACAAAAGAATTCAGAGTCATCCTCGCCAACATAGGTAAGTTGGTTGAGAGGGAAGATCACGGGATAGTTGAGACGCATGAGCAAGCGCTGGTGGACCGAATTCAAGAAAGTAACATGGTGCTGTGAAAGGAGTGTTCCCAAGTCTTATATCTCAGTTGAAAAGGATAACGAGATGGCACATAGATGGCATCCATGTGTGGACAACGATGTGATTCTCGCGAAAAGGTTTGCGGGTATACCGCGGAACTTGAATGAGGATTTGAAATAGCGCAATCCTAATCCTATTTGACAGGACCAGCTCAGGTTTCTTCATTAGAGCCGAGCTGTCATAAATCTGGAGATGTGAATGTGATGCCAAACTCATGAACTTTATCGTATTGGCTTGATGTCATGCACAAATACGGTACGTGTGGAATCCCCATGCCACCCACGGTTACTGCTAGCACTCACAAGGAAACGACCACCCGGATCTACGACTTTAGAACAGTCAGTTGACAGGGCACGTATATGTATTCAATAGGATAGCACGTACGCATCTGAGAAACATAGCCACCGTGATGACCTGGAATTATCTTGAATTGGACTCCACCCCTGGATTTCATACTCCCGTCCACCTCACCTGCCTCTGCGGCATTCCACAAACGGATATTATCTGTCGATGCACTGGTATGCGGGGCCTCAACTTCTCATCCCTGTCAACGTCACGAGCAAACTCACCATGCGATGTGGCGGCCATCAGGGAAGGGCACCACACAAGAAACAACTCCCGAACTCGGTGGATTGCGAAGACTCTTCAGTAGTCTTGGTGTGCAATTTGGTCCAAAGCGACCGAGCAATCGGACATCCCAAACATCAACCGTTCCATTTCGGCGCCCAGCATAAATATGCGACCCGTCCGTGGACCAACAAGCCTGGGAGACCGCTCTAAGAACGTGATACAGTGAGGAAATGCGAATACGTACAGAAACACACCACGGTGGGGTCTTTTCACTCATCCAAAGTCTTCCGACACCTGTTCCTGGTGTGTTAATTCGCTTGTCCCAAAGCATAATCTGTCCGTCGATTGCGGCAATCATTAAAATATCTGGAGAAAACGTTGCACTATTGGAAGCATTTAGCAAAGGTGGAGCGTTTTTTGGAGGCGCAACAGAGCTTTGAGGCGATCGTGATACTACCTGCTGTTGGCCAGGGTGAGGTGCCACCTCAGGGACGGCCAGGTTCGACTTATTGCCCGCAATCGAATCGTCCCTTTGTGGAGCCTGAGAACGTAACGCCCCGAATTCGTCAGGTGGGTTCTCGTTGTCAAATTCACCATCAGCATCCGGTTCACCATCAAACAAGGGATCAAAAGAAGCATCAGATTTAGCATCTGCGTCTTGCATTTTGTGGTTTGAAAGTGGATCAATAGAAACGCTGGGTGATTGCTTGACTTGAGCGTCAGTGGTAGCGATCGGTGGCTCCGCGTTGACGGCCCTGGAAATATCATTCTCCCTAGTAGGTTGTGATGCCGAGTAGGAACCATAGCTTCCCGCGGAGGATACAGGGTCGGAATAGTATGGGGAGCCGAGCGGTCGAACAGCAATAGCAACAAGCTGCGCGCCGTGGGCAGTAAACTTTCGAATCCCTTGTCCAGTGTTTAAATCCCATTGCTGGATATTCTCAATTAGGTGATCACTGGCACTGTCGGAATGATAACTTACAGTTGCTTCACCATCCCATCCCGCGCTGAAAAAGCCTTTCTCGTCATGATTAATGGAAAGAGCTGATATAGGTCCTCGGTGTCCGTTCGCCAGGACATGAACTAAACGGCCCGGATCATGTCGTATTGTAAAGAGATTGATATGGCCACGCTGCAGAAGTTCCCGATTCAGTGTTGTCGGAAAATTCATGTTGTTTAGAAAGCATACGTTAGCTCCTCCTAGTGCCCAAATTGCATCGGAATGCATCGCTAAACTATAAACAGGACATGGAGAAGAATCACCCATCGGAGGATACCCCGATTGAGGAACGAAATCTGGGTTTTCCCACCAAGATCGTATCTGTCCGGCTTTCATGTTTCCTTCAACGACGTTGCAGTGGTGTCTTTGCGGTGCTGTTAGTGTGGTCTTGCCATTTACGGTGGCGAATACATCGTAGTCACGAATAAATCCGTCATCCGAACCGGTAAGGAGGTGTGTCATGCAGAAGGACGAAGCAAGTGCATGTGTAGGCACCGGGTGGGGTATGGCACATATTGCTTCCACTGTGAAAGTTCGCGGTGGTAATTCGCTGTGAGATTGGGGAAACGCAAGTGTCTTCTTTCGAACACTTGCAGGGGATGGTGATCGCTGGTGAATTTGAGGTACCACTGGTAATTAGTCACAGGCATGAGCGATACGATACGATAGAATCGGAACTTGGAAGTCTGGTGTACCTTTGGGCGGTTCAGGGGTTGGTGGTTTGGGTGAAACCGAAGCTGTTTTACTGACATCTGGTCGGACGACGGCGACAGACGGCGAAGAGGTTCCACCTAGATGGACCTCAACAGGAGGCTCTGACTCGTCGTCGTCATCATCGTCATCTTCTGAGTCGTCTGAAGGGGAGTCCTACACAAAGTGTTAGAAGCTACTGATAATGTAATTAAGATAATTTGCCATATACCTCGTCTGCTTCAGTTGCCTCATCTACGCCATTTTCCAAAGCACCCAGAAGATCCTCATCGATATCATTCTCTTCTTCAGCATCGCCATCCGTTGTTCTCGCGTCAAATTCGAGATCATCGATAGTTTCTCCTTCAGAGTCGCTGTGAGCCATGTTATATTCAAGATTCTCACGGCAACTTTACGATCATACCGTTCCTCAGCTGCTACTGTCATGGTTCTCGCTGACCTTGGCCGTAAACTTAATGCTGCCCTGTCATCGCTCAACAGAGCGCCTGTCGTTGACGAGAAGGCATATTTACTTCATATTCACAAATACATTCACTTACTGTTCTGCCGCACAGGTACTAGATGCAACACTAAAGGAGATCACAGCTGCACTACTAGAATCGGACGTGAATGTCAAACTAGTCGCGTCTCTACGACAGAAAGTCAAGGGAAAGGTAAAGGCAGCTCTGGATGGCTCAGAGAAGTCAAAAGATTCCAGCCGGAAGAATATCATACAGAAGGTCCGCATACCCGTCGAATATTATACCGGTGTTTATGCCTCTTGTCACTCAGGCTGTCTTCGATGAGCTAGTTCACTTGGTCGATCCAGGGGTCGAGCCATACAAACCAAAGAAAGGCCAACCTAATGTTATTATGGCCGTGGGTCTTCAGGTAAGCCCGTCTCCAAGCTTACTGCCATTCTTTCACCCAATCACAATATTTTCAAGGGAAATGGGAAGACCACCACATGCACAAAACTGGCTGTTTACTATCAGAAACGTGGTTTCAAGTCATGTATCGTCTGCGCGGACACTTTCCGCGCGGGTGCCTTTGATCAGACCAGACAGTCCGCAACCAAGGCTAAAGTAGCCTACTTTGGTTCATACACTGAAACAGATCCAGTCGCCATTGCAGCCCAAGGTGTCGCGAAATTCAAAAAAGAGAGATTTGAAGTGATCATTGTCGACACATCTGGTCGTCACAAGCAAGAATCTGAACTATTTCAAGAAATGGTACAAATCGGAGAAGCCGTCAAGCCCAACATGACTGTAATGATCCTCGATGCCAGTATAGGTAATTCTGCTCTGTGTTACCACAACGGCCACTGAATCCTGGGCTCCAGGTCAGGCCGCTGAGGCACAGAGCCGGGCATTCAAGGAGAGCGCTGATTTTGGTGCTATCATTGTCACCAAGATGGACGGTCATGCGAAGGGTGGGGGTGCTATCTCAGCGTATGATTATTTTCGATAGCTGCCGGGGTTCCTAACTTCTGACTTGGCTCAGCGTCGCCGCGACGAAGACCCCGATCATTTTCCTTGGGGTTGGAGAACATCTACATGACCTAGATCGATTTTCGCCTCAGCCATTTATATCCAAACTTCTTGGATTGGGCGACATGCAGGGCCTCATGGAGCATATGCAAGATCTCGCCACCCAAAACCCGGATAAACAAAAGGAGATGGCAAAAAAACTCGAAGAAGGCAAACTCAGCATCAGGGACTGGAGGGAGCAAATTCAAAACGTGATGAACATGTAAGTTATTGTTAAGGTTCATTTCGTAATCATAAACTTTGCCCCAGGGGACCAATAAGCAAGATCGCCTCGATGATACCGGGCCTTCCCCAGGAATTACTTCAAGGTTCAGACGAAGAAGGTTCGATGCGAATGAAGCGCATGATCTATATCACCGACAGCATGTCATCGGCCGAGCTTGATTCAGACGGCTCATTATTTATGGAAATGGGGAAGGATGGTAAACCGGTGGGACTCACATGGAGAGTCACACGTGTAGCAAAAGGCAGTGGTACGAGTGTGCGGGAAGTCGAAGAGCTGCTTTGTCAGTACAGGATGATGGCCAACATGGCCAAGCAAGCTGGTGGGAAGAATGGATGGTACGGGTCCGGTCTTCGGTTGAAAAGTGATTGGCTAAGTGACAACCGCAGGTTACAAGCGATGCAGAAGATGCAGAGCGCAGCAGGGGGGCGTGGGCGTGGAGCCAACGGCATGCCTACCCCTGCCCAGATTCAAGCGATGCAAGTGAGTGGATGATTTTGTCATTCTAGCGGGGTTTGACCCTTCCCTTCTAGCGCGCAATGCCTCCAGGGATGCTGCAACAAATGCAACGGCAGCTAAGGAGCGGTGGTGGTATGCAGGAGATGATGAAAGCGATGATGCAGGGTCAAGGAGGTGACCAATTTGATATGGAAGAGATGCAAAGTAAGTCTTTCCGATCGATTATCATCTGCTAATCGGTCGATCACCACCCCAGGAATGATGGGACAGATGAACAATGGTCTCGGCGGCCTCGGAGGGCTACCTGGCATGGGAGGTGGCATGCCAAACCTCGCGGATATGTTTAAGATGATGGGTATGGGCGGCAACGCTGGACGATGAATTCCCAAATAAAGTTCAGGTTTCTGAGAACCATGTACGAAATACATGTTACTTGTGAATATCTGCTAATACTTTACTAATGCAGATAACCGTGACTGGCATGATCAGGATGATTATTAATACAGTGCTGGTCTGTTCTATATCAATCAAGGGTCGTGCCTATGGCAGTGCAGGTCACTTGATAAGTCTTACGAGGTCTTGTTCCTTGTCTGCTGCTTACTCCACTCCTTTTTGCGGAGGGAAGCCGCATTTCTGTTCCCGAAAATGAACGCGGAGGTGCGCTTGTCAGCTCCAGTCTTTTTCGAGATTACAGATGGCCCCGCAAAAAGAAGCTGGAGACCCCAGATCGTGTGCGCATACTTGGCTAATAAAATCATTGAAAACACGTACCACCCATAGTCCGAATAACCCGACAAAAGATGACCCCAGAAAAATGAAGTTGCCAAAAGCGCCGACACCACTCTTATTGTAAGAAATGAATGCCAAAAGAACTGAGGCAGAAGTAACAGGCACGAGGAGCG